>JAJOOS010004547.1:0-72543 GCA_029582725.1 Solanum chiquidenum
ATTACAATTAAAGATGTTTCCGAAGCACATTTTTAACAACTTTTTGGGTCAAATTCAAATATAATCATTTCATTAGTTCTCGACTCCAAACTCACATGTGAGGCTCTAGTTTTACTCTATCATTTTCCGAGTCGTTACACTTTCCTTAATCCAACAACCCAACTTCCTAAAGTCATAACTCACTCATACGATATCGAAATTGCGCAAACTCAGCAGCATTGGAAAGATCATTCCAAGAAATTTCCAACCATATCTGGAACTACACCTATCTCATCCTGATCTAGGAGTTATGGTCGCTTGAAGTTGACCAAAAACTCATTTTAACTTGTTTAAAATTTTCTAGATTTCCTTATACTTTCCAAAAATGACTATTTCCAGATTTTAAACTTCTTTCTAGTTCTTTCTAGTTGCGAGATGTTACAAATATAATTTTTAAATATTTCTTATACTTTTTCATAGTTTTTATCTTTTAATATATTATTTCTAGTTTGAAACTTAGAATTCTGAATAGTCCAATAAAGATTATAGTCTATAGATGTTGGTAATTATAATAAAGCTTAAATCAAAATCAAATTAATACTAATGCAAAAATAAAATCAATTCAACACTAAGAATGACAATAATATTGAATATTTGTTCTTTAGTTTTACACTGGTTTAGACAATTAAAATACATAATCTAATTTTAATTTTCTTTAATATTTAGTCATGTAACTAATACCTATTAAACTTATTTTAGCATGATTTAGTACTTTTAAATTATGATCATTATTTATTTTACGCGATTTCATTATTTATTTTTTAGTTGGATATTTTAGTGTCATTAATCATATCATATTTTGTGTTTTTTTTAAGAAACACCTTAGATAGTTGTATTTTGGTAGGACTAAAAAATTATTTGAAGTACAAGTAAATTATATGTTTGCATGAATACTTTACCGAAAAAACCGAAACAGCCCAAAAATCCAAAAAACCCAAAAAAATCAGAAAAAACTCGAGGTTGAAAAATCCGAGTTTTATTGGTTTGGTTTGATTTATAAATTTAAAAATCCAACACAAATGATTTAATTTGATATTTGAAAAATCCGAACCAACCCGGCCATATACACCCCTATACCTAAGGATGTAACGGTTTTTCTTTTGTCTTTTGCTTCTAGGTGATTTAGCGTTCTTGAGAACAACTTTTCAAATTTAATTTTTAATTTGTCTTTTTTTTTACTCTATGTCAAACTATCAATATAGAATGTAATATAACATTATTTTTTACTTTATTTCAAACTGCAATATATTATCATTTTTAATTTTATAATAATTTATCGAATTTTTGACTCTATGTCCCACAATGAGTATGGGATGTAGAGCTTCTACACATAATACTTCTCCTTGAACTTTCTACTACAGTAGAAGAATGAGATATAAAGTGGTATCAACATCTATGCTTAAATGCAATATATTTTAATTTCAGGGTAATTCAGACTTTTCATGGTAGATAAAATTTCAACGTGTCATTTGTTGTAAAATTTAAGAGCCACCACATCAATGTATGTACATTTGGTCTCTATCCATGAACTCTCCCTCATCATCTCGATTTTTCTTTTTTGTCTTTCATTTCTATAATTGATCTTTGCTTCTCAATTCGATTGTTGTTTGCTGAGATTAAGATTGTGTCTACAGAAATAGAGTGATCAAAATCAAGAAAAATCTATGGATTTCATTTCTCCAGTATTCAATAAAATATTAGAGGTAATTGTCTTTGGAGGAATTCATGTATCATTCATCCTTGATAATTATTTTCATCATTGATAACCTTTTATTGAATTTTCTTCTTTTATTTCTACTATATTATCTGTAACAGATTATAGATTGTGCTTTTATATTGTCTAATTTTTGTTCCATCCCTTTTAATTTGTTTACTTTTGCCTCTTCTTCCATGGCCATGAGCCCATGACCATGTTGTTTCTTTTTTCTCACTGTGCCTTCTTATGTGTGCTTTAAATTTCCTTATTTTCCTCTCTATAAATACCAAAGTTCTCACTAGCTTTTGCACCAAACATTCAAACAAATACGGATTGTCAATTAGAATATGGAGTTTGTGGATTAACTTACTTAAAAGAGATAATACGGTTACTCAACTATATATTCTTCTCTCAGAAAGTCACTCAACTTTGAATTTTAACTCAAAAGTATTGAGAATTATAATTAATATGTTAATCATGTTTTAGACTTAATTATTTAGCTGATTCATTAGTTTGTTAGAAGTCAATTAGTTTGCAATCAGTTAGTTAGATATTTTTTGTTTCTTTCAATACAACTGACATTCCCGTGTATATATACTTCAATTTGTAATCAAAGGCCCTCGATTCTCATTCATCAAAATTACAATTCTTTCTACATTGCTCTAGGTTACGATTGAGATAGTTCAGTTGAATCCCACCATTAATGTGTAGTTTTAATATGGTATCAGAGCAAGAAATCGCTCATCTCGATCTAAATCATCTCGTCGCGTTATCTCGATTTGTAGTGTGAATTGCTACTTTAGTTTTCTACTTATTTTTTCTTTCAATTTGATTTTCGATCCATTCGATCTCCACGTCCATGGCTGTTGGCGAGAATTCATCTACTTCTGAAGGTATCACCATTGCCGGCACTAACTCAAGCAGTGCTTTATTTGTGCATCCTTCTGATATCCCTGGGATGACACTTGTTCCTGCTCAATTTGATGGAGCAGGTTATTGGTCCTGGAGAAGAGGAGTTATGCGAGCTTTGTCAGTAAAGAACAAGCTTGGATTCATCGATGGAAGCTGTGTGAAGCCAGCTGCAAATTCATCCCAGTCACGCCAATGGCAGAGGTACGATGACATGGTAACATCTTGGATTTTGAATTTTCTGACTAAGAAAATTTTGGACAGTGTGGAATATGTCAATGATTCTGTGGAGCTTTGGAAGGAATTAGAGGATCGTTATGACCAAACAAATGGAGCTAAGTTGTACCAGATCCAGAAGAAAATCAATGATCTCACACAATGGATCCTCGATATCACTGTTTACTACACAATGCTGAAAAAATTATGGAAAGAACTAAGCACTTTGAATTTGAGAAATCAATGTAGTTGGATCTGTGTGTGTGGTGCTAAGGACAATATGCACAAAGCAGAACATGATCGTCGTTTGGTTCAGTTCCTTATGGGCTTAGATGAGGTATATACAGTAATGAGGGGTAACATTCTTATGAAGTATCCACTTCCTTCAATGGCCTAGACTTTCTCACTCTTGATTCAAAAGGAAAAACAAAGGGAATTTCGACCCATTGGTCGATTGTCTAATGATGCAGCTTCCTTGAATGCAAGTGTTGTCACCAACAAACGCAACCTACCAAGGAATTTCATAACCAATTATGCTGGAGGCAACAAAAACTCAGGAGGTAACAATAACTATTCAGGTAACAACTTCTATCAAGGCAGTAGTAGTGGAAGAAATGCCTTGATCTATGATTACTGCAAAAGACCAGGTCATACTAGAGTTAGGTGCTATAAGAGACATGGTTATCCTCCAAGTACTAACAGACCACCTAACTACAATAATCATCCTTATAAGCAGAATAATCCAAATTTCAAGGGAAAAAGGGTAGCTAATATGCATGGTACTCTTGGTGATGTAATGTCTCCTAATTCTGCTAATGGAGAAGAAAATTCGCAAGGCCATGGATGTCCCAATTCTAACATCACAAAGGAACAGTATGAACAAATTATGGACTTGATTCAACACTTCCATAATGAGTATATAGGGGAGACCTCCAACACCTCAACTACTAATGCCAATTTGATGAATTTTGCAGGTATTGTAGTATGTTCTTCTTCAATTGATTTTGACAAACCTGTATGCAAATGTTTTGAATCAAGTTCTGACATGTGGATCATAGACTCAGGGGCATCCAACCATATAACCTTCAACAACAATTGCCTAATCAACATTAAAACCTTACCATGCCCTATGTTAGTATCATTGCCTAATGGGTACAGAGTTAGAGTCAAAGTCACTGAGTTAAGTGATGTGTTAATTAGTTCTAAGATTACTTTACATAAAGTGTTGTATGTGTCTTCTTTTAAGTACAATCTTATTTTAATCCATTTTTTGGAAACATTTATGAAATGCATAGTTTTGTTCACTAATAATGCATTGTGTCTATTACAGGCCCCTCCAGTGAATAAGCCTTGGGTGATTGGTAATTGAAAAGATGGGTTCTACTTTCTATGTTCAAGATGTCTAAATACTGCTGACAGTGTCACTACTGGATCAACATGTTGTTGCCTTTCTAGTTTTTCTAGTAATGCTCATGTTTCTTTCCATATTTCCATTGAAAATAAGGCATGTATTCCTAGTAATAGTCATGTTTCTTTTCCTATTTCTGTTTAGAATAAGACCAATTGTAAGATACCTTCTACAAATAGCATATCTTTTCCTATTTCCCACAATACTCTCATTTGTACTTCTCATTCTAGTAATGACAATTCCTTGTTTGATAGTGATTCATGTATAACTACAGATGTTAGTGTTGACTTGTTGTCTCATGTACGTTTTGTTAAGATGAGAAAAATCCCCACTCTTCTAGGTAACTTTTCCCCAAAACAACCATTCTTATATACAATTTGCCAATGGCCAGACAAGAAAGATTACCCTTCAAACAAAGTACCAGCCAAATAAATTTCACATTTGAGTTACTTCATGTTGATCTATCTGGGCCATACCATGAACCTACTTATGATGAATTATTTCATCACACTTGTGGATGACTACAACAGGTCTACCTGGACCCATCTCCTCGTACCAAAAGTAATGCCCTACACATTTTAAAAGCCTTCATAAGTATGGTGGAAAATCAGTTCAAAACCACAATTAAAAACATCAGGTCTGACAATGGCCTAGAGTTTAATAACAATAAAGCAACCCAATTTTTCCTAGGTAAATGCATTATTCATCAGAAAAGTTGTCCTTACACATCACAACAAAATAGTGTGGTGGAAAGAAAACATAAATACCTACTAGAAACAGCCATGACACTCTTATTTCAGTCCAAACTTTCTCTAAAGTACTGGGTTGAATGTGTTCTCACAGCTACTCACCTGATAAACAAACTTCCTTTTACCCATCTCCACAATAAATGCCCTTATGAACTGTTATACAATAGAAAACCAAACTATAGTCAACTGAGGTCTTTTGGATGCCTTTGCTACCCTACTGTACCCAAGACACTCAGAGACAAGTTTGAACCAAGAACAACACCCCATATTTTTGTGGGATACCCTTTTGGAACCAAAGGCTACAAGGTAATGAGTCTTGCCATAAGAAGAATGCATGTATCTAGAGATGTAGTGTTTCATGAACATGTTTTCCCTTTTGCTTTGTCTTCTAAAACATGTACTTTTCCTTCTGTTTTTAAGTCTGTTAAGAGTATTCTTTCTATTTTTGTTGATCATTCTGATTTTATAGAGTCAAGGTCTCATAACAACACTGTGAGTGATCATAGAACTGAGGCTGATGCATACACTAACTTATCTCTTAACTTTGCACCTGTTACTGAACAACAATCTTCTCAATTCCCACTTTCACAATCCTCCTCCTCACCCTCCATTAACCATCCTTCATTACCTGTTGGTGAACCCCAACTCCCATAATCATCTCAGCCATTACAAAGAAAGTCTCATAGAGAATACAAACTTCTATTGCACTTAAAAGACTACATTGTTTCCATTCCTACCACAAGATCTTTTCACAATATCATACCATCTGACCCTAGACTTCACAATAACATACCATCTTATCTTAGCCTTTCACTTAAAGCATTGTTCACCAAACACTATCATATTTTCTATGATGTCCTTGTATCTAACAATCAAGTCCTTGTTGAGAATGTTTGTCATGACAGTGAGCCAGCTTCATATGAAGAGGCATCTCTCAACCCTGCTTGGTAGAAGGCCATGACACACGAATTTGAAGCTCTCTATGCCTACAACACATGGAATCTTGTTGATTACTAGTTGGGGAAAAAACAATTGGATGATGCAGATGGGTGTATAAAGTTAAGCATAAAACTGATGGGATCATATAGAGATTCAAGGCAAGATTAGTAATGAAAGGCTACACACAACAAGGTGGGGTGGACTATACTGAAACATATTCACCTGTAGTGAAAATGACAGGACCTTGGTGGCATGTGTTGTAAAGAAATGATGGTGTATGTTCTAGCTTGATGTCAACAATGCATTTCTTCATGGTGATCTACATGAAAAAGTGTGTATGAAAGTTCCACAAAGTCTTGAGGTGCATAATACAGGACTAGTGTGTAGACTTAACAAATCACTCTATGGACTTAAGCAAGCTAGCAGACAATGGTATGCCAAGTTAACTGAGGCTTTGTCCCTTAAAGGTTATTCACACTCACACCATGACTACTCATTATTCTACAAAAAATCAGGACCCTTGGTAGTGTTTTTGGCAGTATATGTAGATGATGTTCTCACATGCACATACACCACTGAGATTGCACAAATCAAGAGGTACCTGGATAACACCTTTAAGATAAAGGATCTTGGAAAACTTCACTACTTTATAGGCTTGGAGATCCTTGATACACTAGGTGGGGTACTTATTTCCCAAAGAAAATTTGTGTTGGACTTACTGAAAGAATATGATTGTCTCAACTATGCTCCTTTATCATCTCCATTGGATCCTAATGTCAAGCTAAGAGCTAAAGAAGGACCATAACTCTCTGATCCTACATATTATAGGAAATTGATAGGAAAATTGAACTTTCTCACAAACACTAGATTGGACATAGCATTTAGTGTTCAACAGCTAAGTCAGTTCATGCAAAACCCCATGACTCCCCATATACAAGCTGCATTTCACTTACTCAGATACTTTAAACAAGATCCCACCTTAGGAGTGCATTTGTCAAATGATCCTGATTGCACAGTCCAGGCCTTTTGTGATTCTGCTTGGGCTTCTTGTCTAGATTCCAGGAGATCAGTAAGTGGATATTTAGTTTTTCTTGGGACAGTCCTATTAGCTGGAAGTCCAAGTAACAAGAGACCATCTCATTACCATCAGTTGAAGCAGAGTATAGGTCAATTAGAAAGGTGGTCAGGGAACTGACTTGGCTTCACAAATTGCTCATTGAACTAATTATAACTGATCATTCTCCCAATACTGTTTATTGTGATAGTCAGTCTGCCATACACATAGCTCATAACCCTGTGTTTAATGAAAGGACTAAACACATAGAAGTTGATTGTCATTTTGTGCGAGATAAACTTCAGGAGGGGCTCATACGTTTACAATATGTTTCTACTACTGATCAACTTGCAAACATCCTTACTAAAACTCTTATGGGTGTCAAGCATTCAACCATTTTGCACAAGTTGGCTGTGAGATTATCACCACCAACTTGAGGAGGGGTATAATTGAGAATTATAATTAATATGTTAATCATGTTTTAGACTTAATTAGTTAGCTGATTCATTAGTTTGTTAGAAGTCAATTAGTTAGCAGTCAGTTAGTTAGATATTTTTTCTTTCTTTCAATACAACTGGCATTCTCGTGTATATATATATACTTCAATTAGTAATCAAAGGCACCATCTATTCTCCTTCATCAAAATTACAATTCTTTCTACATTGCTCTAGGTTACAGTTGCGATAGTTCAGTTGAATCCCACCATTAATGTGTAGTTTTACACTCAATAAACATCTAGTTTCTTCATAAATGTTTCAACCAAAATCTACCATCAATGTAACTTAAATGCATTATATCATCTTAATCTTTGAGCTTCAGAGATGTGTTATATATATATATATATTTTTTTTTAGTACTTATTGTTTACAGTGTAATAATTTTATAAGACATAATACTTTCAAGTCCACAACAAATAATTGGGAAGACTTTCAAGATTAGCACATATACTTGGGAATAGTATTGTTATATTTATTAGTAAGAATTAGTTCAAATCAATAAAATTTTAGTTATGTTTTTGCAATACTTTACCTTAGATATTGTTGCAAGAAACTTTATTTAATAATATGAACATTGAATAGTTCAATTCAAATTCTAAAATATTTCTACTCTTATGGTAACTTATAAGCTTATCAAAGTTCAAATTAATAACTCACAAATTGCATTTAAAAAAATTAATATAAAAGTTACACTTAATAAAATTTAAGTTTTGAGCAATAGAGGTTTCCTTTTTTCCAAATCTACGTCCAATTCAAATTCAATACTTTAGTTTTTTTTCATATATATTTATTTTATAAAATAAAAAATTCTTACGATAATATATACGTTAAAATTTCAAAGTTACAATTTTTTTGATTTTTCTTAAAGATATACTTGATAACCTTGAAGCCTTTGATGTTTTATGATAAAGTTTATGTCCTATAAAAAAAAAGAAGAGAAAATCACACTCCATTACTAAATAAGATTCTATACTACTAAATATAGGGATACTTTTTGACATTTACAAAACATAATAAGATTTACCAAATACAACTGATCTAGGAATTTTTTTTATAAAACACATAATTATTGTTAGACAATTTTTTTTAATGTATGTGTCATCGACACTATAAATTACTTAGTCAAAAGTTTTTTTTTTTAATGTATGTATCACAGACATCATTAATTTCTCAAAAGAACCTTTTGACTAAGTAATTTATAATGCGGGTGACACATACATAAATAATCCTAGGTTATTTGTGTCACGATCCAGGCCATCGTGATTGACACCCACACTAACCCTCCTGTGGGAGAACCATTACTACAACCAGACTAAGCAACCTTAACCAAAATACTACACATTTAAAGATACAGAAGCAGGTTTAAATGCAAAAATAAAATGGAGTCCCCATAAACTCCGAAAGTTTTCCACACAACTACCAAAACATTTGCGGAAAACAACACCTAGAACCTGATCAATGCACCAAAACTCTACTAACGACAAGTCTATGAACAAGGGGTAAAACACCGAAATTAAACAAGCGAATGTCTAAAGTACTAGTCTAAGTCCGAAGAAAATGGACTAAACAAAATGGGAACTCATGGCAGCCTGGAAGAACTGGCTCACCCTTGAATTCAGTCTCAATCAGTGATCTCCTAAATGAGGTCTGTTAGTAGCCGCCTGAAGATGCCTTGTATTCAACAAAGAAAGAGCAAGTGCAGTATCAGTACACAATCACAGTGTACTAATAGGATCACACGGCTACTCCCATAAGCACAATATACAACGAAAATATCAATATAATAAGCACACATTTACGGAATACCGTTCAGTTATCATTTCAGGAGCAATGTACAATTCCACATTCTCAATAGCTATTAGATATGACAACACAATGGTCCTCTCATGGAACTCATACCCAAACTGTTAGTGTGCCGAAATGTGACACTCGATCCCAATTAGTGTGTCGGAACGTGACACCCGATCTAAAATATGTGTCGAAACGTGACACCCGATCCAAGGAATGTGTCGGAACATGACACCCAATCCAATCAGCACAACCACAATCACAATCACACCCATGATGTACAATACTCAAATCATATAGTCAATTACACAAGTTCATGGCATGCATTGTTCATAATCATTTCATTAGGTTCGTTTCCACATTTTCCTATTCGCATACACGCATGCATACAATATAGCAATCAATCGACATACATCACACAAACAGGAAATCAATCCATCACCTACCTCGAAATCAAGCTTGAATCCCCCTAAGGCACTTGAATCTTCCCTTTCCGGATTCTTTCCGCTTGTTCATGGTCTAAAAAAAATAATTGAATAGAAGGATCAATAAATTAAGGTTTAATTATCTGGATTATAACAAACCCAATAACCCAAGACCAAACCCAAGACCTCAATATCCAATTTAGGGCTCTTTCCACCATTAACTTCATATCAAAACCTTCCCCCAATAATAATTATCCAAGAATCTAAGTTCTACGGATCGAAAAGTGGATTTAGGGAGTAAAAACCTTACCTTTAGCGCTAGAAGAGGTGGAAAACCTTCAAGAAATAGCCCTGGGTAATCTCTTAGTTCTCAAGAATGAAACTTGCAGAAAAATAACGTTTTTGGGGTTTAATCCCGACTTCATGCGATCGGGACTCTACGGCGGACCCCATCCCACCACAGAGGGCCCCCCTGGCTGCTTGCGCGGAGAAAAAACATCGGAATTAGAGTTTCAAACCCCCATTTCACAATACACCTGTAACACCCCGACTTTTCAGAACGTGTAAATTAACTCGTATCTTCGTGGAAAGACGAGGGTGAGTAATAAATTAAAAATAATGTGGTATTTCATATTTTAAGTGTTCAAGGGTTGTATCTCAAGTTTTGAAGTTAAGAAAGTGGCAAAATAAAAGTTGGCGAAAGTTATTGTAAGTTCTTTTCTAAAGATTTCTCTAAATTTGGGTCAGATGTCTTGGATGTTTTATCCCAATATATAAAGAGTTATAAATCCTATGACCCATTAATTCGAAGGTCTACGAGTCTAGTTTGCAACGCACAAAACCCCGTATCAAACCGACATTAGAGTAAAAAGTTATGATTGTTTTACTAGGGACTGTCGGGGGAGAATCTGGGTCGGGTAAAATATATGGTATGTCGGCTTATTTAACGTTTTAAGCCATGAAAACATTTCATTTCAGTTCCAAACCAGAGAGAAAGCTTAAGAGAGGGTTCCTATGGAGTTCTAGCATGATGAAGGTTAGTTTTTAACAATTTCTACCATTAAACATTTCCCCGTCCCTAGAAACGTAATCCCTACACGTGGCAATCAATTTTCCTTTCTATTAGCTGCATTTGAAGCTGGTTTTTGAAGATTTAAATTTGTAGTTATTGGTGTTTCTTCAAGGTTTACAATTGGTTAACTAAGGTAATCATCTCGGGACCCTTTTATGGTTGTTTTTATGAATTTCTACGGACGTTTCAACAAGTTGGGGTAATATGTCAAATCTGCCGATTTAAGATTAATTATGAATTGTTTATAGGTGCATACCAGATGTGTATATATAGTGTTTGCGAAGCTTAGGATATAAGGAACAACTTTCGTGAAGGAACTACGGTCTTTCGAGCGTTCATTGAAAAGGTATGTTAAGGTTATTCCCTACTTACGACATGTTTCCTTAAAGCTTAGGAGAAATGTAATTGGGCTGTTATCCTTGTTACACTTTTAGCCATTATTGTTGATTATTGGTTGATCGAGTTGATATAATCCTCCCTTGTTGGGATTCTTATTCAGTTAGTAGCGTCCCTATGTTGGACACGACTTAGAGGCTATTTGTATAGGTTGCTTATAACTAAATTGCTCGCTTTTAGTGATTGGATTGTTATTGTTGCCCTTGGGGATATTGTGGTTAGCTACATGAATGTGATCTATGCCTAGAAGAGCTATGTTCTGCCTTCAGGGCTATATGGATGCCTAAAAGGGATATGAATTGCCTACAGGGATATATTGATGCCTAGAAGGGATATGAGTTGCCTACAGGGTTATATTGACGCCTAAGAAGGCTATGTGCTTCCTACAAGACCATGTTGTTGCCTAAGAGGGCTATGAGTTGTCTATAAGCTATGTTGATGACTAAGAGAGCTATGTGCTTCCTACGGGGCTATATTAATGCCTAAGAGGGCTATGTGACTGCCTACAGGGCTAGGGGACTACCGATAGGGGTATATAGGCTGATTGGCACCTTTCGGGCTTATGGGGGCCTGAGTAGGTGGTCTTGTGTGCTGTTTGTACCTACCGAGCTTATGGGGGCTTGGTTAGGTTGTTGTTTTATTAGTTTTGATAAGTTTAGATTTAGGAGAAGGTCAGTACACTTATCTTATCCTTGATTTATTTATCAGATTATTCCAGTATATCAGGATACCTCTTTATAGTCTATTGCCTTTCATACTCTGTACATTATTTTGTACTGACGCCCAATTGCCTTGGGGATGCTGCATTCATGCATACAAGTCCTGACAGATGACCGAGTAGACTTCCTCAGCAGCAGGATTAACTTTTATCCGGTTGGCTAGCCCCTTTCCTCCGGAGCTGCCAGAGTTGGGAGGTTTGTTACCTTTTGTTATATATATATCTTTATGGGTAGGTTGGGGCCCTGTCTCGCTAATCTTTACTACTCTTATAAGCTTGCAGACTAGTGTGTGAAGTGTATAACTACATTATGGCCATACTGGCCTATGTTGTTGGTTTCCTGAAGCTTGTGAGCTGTTTGATGTATTGTATTGATTACTCCTGGGAGTAGCTGTTTCTTTTATAGATCAGTTGACAGGGGACTTGCCGGCCGAGGCCTTACTTTTAAGCCGAGATATACTTGTTTATTTTCTTGATTGTGTGTGGCTACCATGCGCTAGTAGCAAATGGTTCAGCAGGGTCGGCTCGGGCCTGAGTTTTGGCATTAGGAGCCAGTTTCGCCCCCCCGAGTTTGGGGTGTGACAACACCTTCAACCCATGACATTCAAAATCTACCCGTAGTTTCGGGAGTTCTACTCGCCTGAATTCGATTTTGTAAAGTTGTACGGGCTCATTAACGTCTTGTCTATCCACTCATGTCATAAAATTCATTATTAATTCTATCATTCATTACCACATTTCCCTAGACCTCATATGACGCAGATTTCGTCCAAATCTGGACTAGGCTAGGAATTCTCAAGTCACTACCCAAAAGTTTTTCTAGTCCAATTCTTTCCCCATTGGCTATAACGATGGGAACAGGTCGTTACAATAGATACCATTTTATCCATCACTCGTCCCTGAGTGATCAACTAGGAAAAACTGGCTAAAGTAAGGATAGAGTAGTACCTGAATCGTTGAACAACTGGGGATATTTGTCTCGCATGTCCTTCTCGATTTCCCAAGTATCTTCCTCAACTGAACGATGCATCCATTGAACCTTCACTGACTTAATCTACTTGGTCCTCAGCTTCCAAAATCGCGATCCATAATTACAATTGGTTCCTCCTCATACTGAAGGTCCTTGTCTATTAACATTGAATCCCACTTTATGATGTAATCCCCATCCCCATGATGCTTCTTCAACATGGATACATGAAACATTGGATGGAATCCAGAAAGGCTAGGTGGTAAAGCCAACATATAAACCACTGGCCCTGCATAGTCAAGAACCTCAATTAAACTAATGTATCGAGGATTAAGCTTGCCTTTCTTACTAAATCTCATCACCCCTTTTATGGGTGATACCTTTAGAAGAACTTGTTCACTAACTGAAATGCCATGTCCCTTACCTTACGGTCCGCATACTTTTTCTGTCGACTCTGGGCTGCTAGAAGCTTAGCTTGGATACTTCTCACCTTATCTTGAGCATCCTTCACCAAATCTACCCCCAAAGGTTTCACATCTCTAGCCTCAAACCACCCTATGGGTGATCTACATCCCCTCCCATAAAGTGCCTCAAACGGTGCCATGTCAATGCTGGAGTGGTAACTGTTGTTATAAGAGAACCCACACAATGGTAGGAACTTATCTCAATGCCCTCCAAAGTCGATCACACATGCTCTCAACATGTCCTCTAACACTTAGATCGTTCTCTCTACTGCCCGTCCGTCTGTGGATGGAAAGCTGCGCTGAAAGTGAGTTGAGTGCCAAACTCCTCATGCAATTTCCCCCAAAACTTGGATCTGAACTGTGTACCATGGTCTGAGATGATAGAAAGGGGCACCCCGTGCAACCTCACCATCTCTTTCACATAAACCTTAGCCAATTGCTGAGCATTATAGTCTAACCTCAATGCTAGCTAACACCCCACCTTTCTCTGAGATGCCCAATTGCATGAACTTAGACTCCAAGGTTTGAATCTCCTTGGAAAAAGGTCGCTTAGATACACCCAAGCAAGCTAGACTACCCATACTCACTGCCTTCCATCTTAATGGGTCTGCCACCACGTTAACCTTACCCGAATGATACTCGATGGTCACATCATAATCCTTGAGTAACTCTATCCACCTTCGTTGTCTTAGATTTAGGTCCTTTTGAGTGAATACATGTTATATACTATGATGGTCAGTAAATACCTCACACTTGACATCATAAAGGTAATGCCGTCAAATCTTGAGAGCAAACACTACCACTGCCAACTCCAAATGTGAAGCATCACAATAAATAATAAAATATTTACCTTCAACCGGTAGTGCCAAAATAGGTGTTGTGGTCAGAAGAGTCTCGAGCTTTTGAAATCTCTCTTCAAACTTGTCAGTCCACTCGAAAGGTACCTCCTTTTTGGTCAACCTTGTCAAATGTGTGGCGATAGAAGTAAAATTCTTCACAAATCGATGATAGTAGCTAGCGAGCCCCATAAAACTCCTAATTTTAGTAACAGAACTAGGCCGACCCCAGTTCTTAGCCACTTCAATATTTTGGGGATCTACCATTACCCGTTCCCTTGAAACCACATGCCCCAAAAAGGCAACTGAAGTCAACCAAATCTCACACTTCAAAAATTTAGCATATAAATTTTGCCTCCCAACGACACCCAAAACGATACGAAGATGGTCAGCATGTTCTTCCCCACTCTACGATTAAACTACGATGTCATCAATAAAAATAATAACAAACGAATCCAAAAATGGTTTGAACACACCATTCATCAAACTCATGAAAGCTACAGGCGCATTTTTCAACCCAAACGACCTCACTAGAAACTCGTAGTGCCCATAGCGGATCCTAAATGTCATTTTTGGTATATCCTCAGGACTAATCTTTAACTGATGATAACCATACCTTAGATTGATCTTAGAGAAAACTGAGGCACCCTGCACTGGTAAAAAAGATCATCTATCTGAGGCAGTGGATACTTGTTTCAGATGGTGACCCTATTCAACTGTCGATAGTCTATGCACATTCTCATACTACCATCCTTTTTCTTAATGAACAAGACAGAAGCACCCCACTGGTAAGCACTAGGACAGATGAATCATTTATCAAGAAGCTCCTGGATTTGAGCCTTAAGCTCTCTCAATTCTGCCAGAGCCATACGATAAGGAGGGATGGAGATGGGGCGAGTACCATGTTCCAAGTCAATGCATAAATCTATATCTCTATCCGAAGGCATACCAGAAAAATCGATAGGAAATACTTCTCTAAATTCTGACACCACATGAATAAACTGAATAGAGAGAAACTCGACCTCAACATCCCGAATATGAGCCAAATAAGCCAAACAACCCTGCCCCACCAATTTCTTAGCCCGAATGGAGGATATGACCTTAGCTAGATTAGGCTTATACACCCCTTCCCACTCTAACTTTTCCCTACCGGGGATCTCTAGAGATACAGACTTAGTATTATAATTAAGCACAACATAATATGGGAACAACCATTGATGTATACCTGAAACTGGTACCATGATGAGTAAAAAGGAGCAGGTCCTAAGTTTATGTCTCACACTAGAAAAACAAAAGGGAGGAAGAAATATCATTAGTCTTGTAATACAAGTCCTAGAGCAAGACAATTTTTCTGTAATAGCTCTCTTCCAAGTGCTTTAGTGAAGATATCAACGATCTGGTCCTCAGTCTTGCATAATGTCATCATGATGAGTACTTTTTCAACAATGTCTCGAAGGAAATGATGTCGGATGTCTATGCGTTTGGTACGTTTATGTTGGACCAGGTTTTTAGCCATATTCATAGTGCTGGTATTGTTACATTTAATGGGAATGCAACCAGTCTTGATACCAAAATTTTCAAGCTACTGTTTTATCCAGAGGAGTTGAGAACAACATGAGGCAGCTGCTACATATTCTGCTTCAGCGGTAGAAAGAGCTACAGAGTTCTGCTTTCTAGTTGCCCAAGATATCAAACATGGTCCTAAGAAGTGTGCCATTCCTGAGGTACTTTTCCTCTCTACCAGGTAACCATCATAATCTGCATTTGCGAACCCAACTAGATCAAACGAGTCTCCAGTTGGATAGCATAGTACTAGGTTCACTGTGCCTTTAAGATATTACAAAATTCTTTCTACAACTTTTAGATGAGATTCCTTAGGACATGATTGAAATCGTGCACATAGAACAATAATGAATACAATATCAGGTCTGCTAGTAGTTAAGTTTAGGAGGGATACAATCATTCCTCTGTACTTTGTGTCATTTATTGGAGAACCAGGTTCATCTTTGTTGAGTTTTGTTGTTGTTCCAATCGGTGTGTCGTTTGTCTTAGCTTCATTCATATCATATTTCTTTAGCAATTCTTTGATGTATTTTTGTTGATGAATTGATGTACCTATTGGGGATTGCTTAATTTGGAGTCCTACGGAAAGGTTTAATTCTCCCATCATACTCATCTCGAATTCGCTGCTCATTAGTTGAGCAAATTCAACTCCTATTACTTCATCAGTTCCTCCAAATATGATATCATCTACATATACCTGAACTATGAATAGATATATACCTTGCTTTCAAAGAAACAAAGTATTGTCTATTTTACCTCTAGAGTACCCATGTATGAGAACAAACTTTGACAGTCGATCGTACCAGGCTCTTGGTGTTTGCTTCAGACCATATAGTGTTTTATCCAGTTTGTACACATATTCAGGGTATTTATGATTTTCAAAGCTAGGGGATTGTTTGACATATACCTTTTATTGAAGAAATTCGTTTAAAAAAGCACTATTGACATCCATGTGATAGAGCTTGAATTCCATGTGAGCAGCAAATGCTATCAACATTCTTATTGCTTCCATTCTTGCTACCGGAGCAAATGTTTCATCACAGTCTATTCCTTCTTCTTGATTGTATCCTTCTACCACTAGTCTAGCTTTGTTGCGTGTGACCTGTCCTTGTTCATCAAGTTTATTTCTGAATACCCACCTTATTCCTATCAATGTTCTATTGTGAGGTCGCGGGACCAGGTTCCAGATCCCTGCCTCATTCAAACTGATTTAGTTCTTCTTGCATGGAAGTAATCCAGTCAGTATCTAGGAGAACTACTTTTATATTCTTTGGTTTAATCAAAGATACATAAGTTGAGAATGCGCACATGTTTCACAGTTTGGAACTTGTATGGATTCCTGAATCTAAGGGGGTGATGATGTTTTGTATAGGGTGAGACCGCTGGTGTTTCCAGTTGTGAGGCGGAATTTCATGAGTGTTTTCTGAGGGAGGGGGATCTGATTCTATAGTACTTACCTCTTGATTCTCATCTTCTGTTACATGCATTTTTTAAGGGGACATAGGATCTGGTTCATTTATTTTTGGTTCTGGTAAGTTTGACATCCCTATTTCATTTCGTTCATCTTCTGAATTCCCTTCAATTGAGTTATTTCCTTCATCAAAGATAACATGGATGCTTTCCTCCACACAATTCGTTCTTTTGTTAAGTACCTTGATGTAATTCTCACAAGAAGAACTACAATCTGATGCGGAAATCAAAAGACAAGAAAATAAGATAGATAGATAGACACAAAAAGAGGAAACAAAGAGCAACCTAAGGGTATATTAAACCCAAAGACCTCAATTTGTTAATCCAACAAGAAGCACATAACTCTTATGACGACCTCGAGGGAATCGATATCCCAAACAACAGACGTTTCTAAACAAGGTTCAACAAAAGCTTATATCAAGCTTTCAAACACTCACACAAGGAGTTTCAGGTTTACAACCACAATATTCAAAATCAGTCTACCTAAAATGAACCCTTAAATGCCTATTTATAGTTTTAGGGCTTATTACATAGATGGGCCCAAAAGTGACCCGAAATGGGCCAATGGGTGAGCTGAGTCGGGCTCGCCCAATCCCCTTGGTGATTCGCCGACTGGTCGGCGATGTGCACTTCACCTTGGCTTCTTTCTTGATGGCTTGCTGTAACTTTTGGTGGTCTTGGGGTCCATTGGGCGATGCGCCGAATGCTCTCCATGCTCGCCGAATGCGCAGTCTTGCTCTGTAGCTCCTTAGGCCATTAGGCGATCTGGTGGTCATCGCCCAAGACATTTGGTGATGCGCCGAATGGACATGCTCGCCCAAAGTGACAGTTTTGTAAATTGTCTTTCCTCCCACGCTCCAAGCTATCATCCAAGCATGGTGCTGCTCGACTGGGAGATCCTTCAAAGTGCGTAGGTTGCCATGCAAGGCATGTAATCCCCTCTTTGGCATCCATATAAGCCCAAGAGCCTCCATCCTTGTGAATGATCCATCAAGACGTTGAAATTTGTGAATGGATAGCCTTGAGGCAATCTGGATTGCATTATTCTCCCCTTCTTGAAAAGGATTCGTCCTCGAATCCATACCTTGCAAAACCATAGGGGAAACAAACAAGAACAAGATGCTCATGGCATGAGGGTTAGTAGTAGAAATAACAAATTTATCACCATGTAAGGATGCATAAATTTAACATATAACTAAGCATCAAAAATATTAACCAAGGGTTTGTAACCCATCAAAATAATAGATACTTGGCTAAGTAAGAAACATTGACAAAGGGGTAGAGCGAAGGAACCAATACACTTAAACAACTTCATTTGTAAGCCCTCATTGGTTCCACATTCAAACAAGCACAAGGCCTCCCTTATGTCAAGTAACAAGTTATACTTGTCATCTTGACTAAGCATCACTTCACAAGTGCCACAAGTCAAACTACTACCGGGGTTGAATGGAAAGGAAATCCATGGGCTTGGATTGAGTACCTCCCCTTTTGCCCGATTGGAACTTTCATATTCTAACAACATACTCCACTCAACAACTTGAGCATCATCATATGTAAACAAGTAATAGAGAAAGGTGTCTCCTAAGTCTACTTCCTCTAGGGTGTTTTCATGGGTATGACTACTAATAGATTCAAACTCATGAGTCATACTATTGACAATTGAAACATATCAAGAAGAAAAGGTAATAGAGAAACAAACACCACCTTCCTCCACATCACATTCCTTCTCCACAAGAGTACTCTCATCTTCCAAGAAGAGATTTCCTTCTTTGGGAGGGAAAGACTCACACCATAGTGGGTTACTATAACAAGTATAGCTATCAAGAACTATGCTGCTCTCAGGATTCACACCACTAGGTACATCACTAGGAGTGATTTCATCATCTTCAAACAAGATATTGTACTTAAAAAGGGAATGATCAACCACTAGGGAAGAGTTAAAACATTCAAGTTCACCCTAAAAAAGATACATATCATTTTTCGAAGCATTTTCAAGCACATGATCTCTATGAGCAAAGCATGCATCCAGATCTTACACAAAAGATATGCTCAAAGAGTCACTCCTATTCAATTGATCAACATCATCATTAGTACCATCATATTGAGGTTTCTTAATCACATTACAAGAACCCTCAACCAGTGAACTACACTCACAAGCAGGTTGATCAACACAATTATCACAAGATAATGGACTATTATTCAAGGCACATGTGTCAACACTAGGTGGACACAAATCGTTCTTACTAGAAGAATCAATTCGGTCATCAATGGGATCAATTAGTGTATCCACACTCTCAACAAGCATATTATCAACACATGGTAAATAAATAGTAGGCTCACTTAAAGACAAGCTATCATTTATACTTTGTTCATTTCTAATGTTAAAAGTGTTAAGTTTATCTATTGAACCTTGACACTCGCAAGAAATATCTTCTTTACCCTCAAATGACATTCCCGTAGGAATGTTGGGACAACCTACAAATAAATCTATCAATAGGGGTTCACGAGGATCCTGCAAAAGGAAAGAAATAGAATGGGGAGGGTAAGAGTTAGATGTATTAGTTTCCAACTCGTGATCCTTATGAGAGGTAAGGATCAATGAACTTTCGACTCCCACGTCCTCCCTTATCTCTTTATGCTCAGCCAACAACACTTTGGCCTTTCTTTTCAACTTCATCCTTTCTCCTTCTACTGGCCCTCAGCCTCCACATGTCCTTCCTCCTTCCTCATTTTATCCCTCAACTCATCCACCTTTCGATACATCTCTATGACCTGGGATGGTGACATTGGTTTAAGGACATACTTACGACCCATCGACACGACAATGTAGGTTTTGTGCCTTCCATCATGTGTTGTCGCATGACTGTGTTGACATGGTCTCTCGAGTAGTACATGACTAGCTTGCATGGGAATCACATCACAAAGGACAACATCTTGATATTTCCCAATTTGGAACTTAATCAATACATGTTAATGTACCCTCAATTCTTCACCCTCATTCAACCATTGAAATGTGTAAGGCTTAGCAAGATTAGTGGTAGGAAGCTTTAAGTAGTCCACCACAGCAGCGCTAGCAAGGTTGGCATAGCTTCCATTGTCAATGATCAAGATACATACTTGGCTCTGGATGAGGCACTTGGAGTGGAAAATATTCTCTCTTTGCTCTTGATTGATCATAGCCTTCCTAGGTATAGTTCGCCTTACCACATACGATGGTAGTGTGAACTCTCTCTCTCTTTGGCCCAAATCTCATCCTCCACCTTGGTCAGTCTAGAATTCATCATGGATAGACGACCTCTCAACTCGGTCAAGCTTCCATCCAACATTCCCACTATCTGACTCACAGTAGTAAGAGCCCCATGGAAGATTCTAAGGTAACCTTTCCCTTAGATGGGTGGGTTTTGCTTCCGGGTTCCATGGTACCTAGCAATAAGAAAAACTCAACAAAACAACAAACAACGTTATCGTTAGTAAATGAACTCACAATCGCTCATGTTTACACACCTTTGATTGCCTCTCAAATTGGCGCGGCTAATGTTGAAGGTTGCTTATACTCGGTTGATCACAAAAAGATCCAATTCTACCATTGGTCAGAATGAATTTTTGTTTCAAGAAGAACGGACGACTCGATTAAAGAAAACGGACTTGAATCAATAAGTTAACTACGAAATAAAATGAATAAAAGCACGAAAAGAAAAGCACTAACAAAGAAGTGAATTCAAGAACCAATAGTCAACAATTAGGAAATTACAAGTTGAAAATCAGTTTAGGATTCTTGAAAACGAACTAGAATCAAAAGAAAAGAAAAACTAGGAATTAGAACATGTGATTAGAAAAGGGTCATAAGATGAGTTTTTGATCGCCAAATGTCCTGTTTACTTCGTCTAACGTGAAGTTCAGCTCACCAACTTGAAGATAGGCTCGCCAAACTTGACAATCGGACAAGGAAAATCGGCAATCTGGGTGAAAGTTCGGCGATGCACCGAATGGACTCAGCGAACAGGGCTTAACTCGCCAAATTTTCCAGTAGCACCCTCCAAATCAAGGCCAACTTGGCGACCTAGATGCCCAAAGGGCGAGGCGCTGAGTGGTTTAGGCGATCCCCGCTAATGGACCATTGTTGCTTCTTCAAAGTTCTGAAATTTGAACTTGTGTGGTCCCCCCTACCTTTGTCCTTTAGTATTTACCCCTTTTAGGTAAATTCACTTTGTACAAACACTTTTACATTTTCTCTTTGTTCCTTTTTGGAATCAAACTCTTCCTTTTCAAATATTCCCTTCCTTGAAGATTTGAATGTTCTTCAAAAACTTCAATAACAAGATGAAGACCCAAAATAAAACCCCTAAGATTTTTAGCTCGGAATTTCACAAAATTCTAGATACAAGCTCTCTTAGATATATGGAACAAACCCCAATAATTTTTAGCACACCATTCCTTGCCAAAACTTCCAGATTTCAAAACCCATTTTGTCTTCTTCAAAGCTTCTTCAACCAACAATGGTGGATTCTTCAATAGTGCACCAAACCCTTTCAAATCTCAGCCCTAGACTCGAAATAGGTTAGGGAACACTAATCTAACCTTGAAAACTTCAAACAAAACACAAATTAACAAACCCATTTCAGCAAATTCTCAAAAATGATTTTTAACAGATTTTTTTTGTAGCAACAAACCTAAGACTAGAATTGATAGAATGATACTAAGCTCAGCTTTAATATCAAATGATGTAATTCTCACAAGAAGAACTACAATCTGATGCGAAAATCAAAAGACAAGAAAATAAGATAGATAGATAGACACAAAAAGAGGAAACAAAGAGCAACCTAAGGGTATATTAAACCCAAAGACCTCAATTCATTAATCCAACAAGAAGCACATAACTCTTACGACGACCTCGAGGGAATCGATATCCCAAGCAACCGACGTTTCTAAACAAGGTTCAACAAAAGCTTATACCAAGCTTTCAAACACTCACACGGAGTTTCAGGTTTACAACAACAATATTCAAAACCAGTCTGCCTAAAATGAACCCCTAAATGCCTATTTATAGTTTTAGGGCTTATTACATAGATGGTACCAAAAGCGACCCAAAATGGGCCAATGGGCGAGCTAAGTCGGGCTCGCCCAACCCCCTTGGTGAGTTGCCGACTTGTCGGCGATGTGCACTTCACCTTGGATTCTCCCTTAATGGCTTGCTGTAACTTTCGGCGGTCTTGGGGTCCATTGGGCGATGCGCTGAATGATCTCCATGCTCGCCGAATGAGCAGTCTTGATCTATAGCTCCTTAGTCCATTAGGCGATCTAGTGGTCATCACCCAAGCCATTGGGTGATGCACCGAATGGACATGCTCGCCTAAAGTGACAATTTTGTCAACTGTCTTTCCTCCCACGCTCCAAACTATCATCCAAGCATGGTGTTGCTCGACTAGGAGCTCCTTCAAAGTGCGTAGGTTGCCATGAAAGGCATGGAACCCCCTCATTGGCATCCATATAATCCCAAGAGTCTCCATTCTTATAAATGATCTATCAATACGTTGAAGTTCGTGAATGGATAGCCTTGAGGTAATCTGGATTGCATCATACCTTGTAGGCTTTACTTTGTGATGAGTAACCAAGAAACATTCCTTCATCAGTTTTAGCATCGAATTTTCCTAGGGTATCCTTGTCATTGTTATGTACATAGCAGGTGCATCCAAAATCCCAAAGATGTGTTAAGTTCGGCTTTCTTCCCTTCCGCAGTTCATATGGAGTCTTGCTTAACACCGATCTAATCATACACCTATTTATGAGACAGCTTGTTGTGTTTACAGCTTCAGCCCAGTAGGATTTTGGAAGATTGCTTGAGATCAACATAGTTATTGTGATATCTTCATGTGTTCTATTCTTGTGTTCGACTACACCATTTTGTTGTGGGGTTCTCGGTGCTGAAAAGTTATGCTCAACACCATTTGTGGTACAAAATTCCAAGAATTTAGAATTTTCAAACTCTAGTCCATGATCGGAATGGATGCTGATGATTTCTCTGTTGAATTTCTTCTGGACCAGTTTCGTGAAGATTTTGAACATGTTATATGTCTTATATTTTATTGCTAGGAATAGTGTCCATGTGAATCTGGAGTAGTCATCTACAATCACGAACACATACCTTTTTCCTCTTCTACTTTGTACACGCATTGGGGCATAAATCCATGTGGAGTAGTTCCAGTGGCCTGGTAGTGCTAACTATCGATTTTGGCTTGAATGAAGATATTACTTATTTCCCTTGAACACATGATCCACATACCTTATCATCATTAAATTTTTTGGTTGGAAGCCCTCGGACCAGGTCCTTGGATATGAGTTTGTTTATGACTGATATGCCCCATCCTTTTGTGCCAAAGAATAGAGCAATCAGTGACCGCGCTAAGACATTTGAGTGTATTTTCCTGAGGGTTCATGACATTTGTTTTATATACATTCTTATGCCTTTTTCCTAGAAGAACCAGTTTCCCTGAAGCTGAGTTTGTCACTCTACATTCTTTATCTATGAAGAGCACATTGTTTCCTTTGTCACACATTTGGGACACACTAAGCAGATTATGTTGTAGTCCTTCTACGTAGTACACATTATCTATTGCATGAGTATGCATAGGCCCAACCTGTCAAATTCCCTGTATTTCTCCATTTTTTCCATTTCCAAAGGCCACATTTCCACCTTTGAAGTTCTTCGGTGAGAGGAAGTTACTTTTGTCCCCCGTCATGTGTCTGGAGAATGCGCTATCCAAGTACCATTACTTCAGCTCTCCCCTCATTGATCCATGCAATCAATATTTATGGGTTAGTTTTGGGTACCCAGATCCACTTGGGTCCTTATTTATTAGAGAAAGGATGAATGAGATTCTTCCTAGCCCATCTAAGGAGGGGTTTTGTTTAGGGAACCAATTTTGTAACTCTCTTAGTATGTGGTTTCCTTAAGAAAGTTTTATTTTTATGAGCAGTTAATTTTTTATGACAATCATGACTTTTGTGCCCAGTTAACCCACAATGTAATCATAGACAATCTACGTTAGGATTCTTTACTTGGGAATTATTTTTGTCGAAACCTATTCCATGTGTTGCAGAAGTTTGACTTTTGTGAATATTATCGAGTAGTATAGAGGACCTGGTCCATCTCATGCTATTCTCTTCTTCAGCTTTAGTCATATGAAGTTCCTTGTTTAGCTTTTCATTCCTCTTAGTCATGGAATCAAAGTTATTTCTTAGCTCTGTTATCTTACTTAGAAAGTGATGATTTTGATTTTTAAGGTTCTCATTTTCTTCTCTTAGTGATGCATAGTCTTCCATTATTAGTTCGCGTTTTGAGTCTGCTGACTGATATGCATTAATGAGGGTGTATAATAGGGACTCTAATTCTCTTTTAGAGTATGAACTTAGATAATTTTTTACGTATGAAGGCTTACCTTGCATGTATATCTTCCTCATCATCCTCTTCAGAATTTGATCCTGCCATAAGTGCTTGGATTGTTTCTTGTGATTGACAGATATTCCTCTATTCTTCTTCTAATTATGATATGGAAACTAGGGCAAGAAAGTCATATTCATCAGCTTGCTTGATTGTGAGAAGTGAGTTAACTTCCAGTTCTCCATCCTCAGATTCTTCTTCAGACAGGTTTCCCATTGCTGCGAAGGTTTTCTTCATTGATAGATCTGCCTTTTGGTTTGTCATTCGTCTGTTTGTGGGAATGTATTCATCATTCTTCATTTCCTCTCTTTTTTTGAGGTGCTTCTTTTCTACTCCAAATCCCAAAGTGGGCAGAACTTGATGAAGTGATCTGGACTCCCACACTTATGACATACTTGTTCTCTTGTATTCTCATTGGTTTTCTGAGAGTTTCTTCTCTGAAATACTTGTCCTCTCTTTAGCATTCTAGAGAACCTTTTGGTCATCAATGCAATATTTTCGTCCTCAAAGTCTTCTGGTACAATAGCTTTTAGGACCAGATTCTTTTCCTTTCTCTTTCCTCCGATTTCTTTCTCCTAATTTTTCTTGAGCTCGTATGTAATGAGATTTCCAATTAATTCATCCATAGCTAGTGCATCTAAGTCACGAGCTTTAGTAATTGCTTCTACTTTGCTTTCCCATGATTTAGGAAGAACGCTTAAGAGTTTCCTTACTGCATTTCCATTCGGAACTATTTCTCCCAAGGAGTACATCTCATTGATGATTGCAGTGAACCTGGTATGCATGTCCTGTATGGTTTTACCCTCCACCATTCGAAACAATTCATATTGCTTATTTAGGTTATCAATTTTGGACTTCTTTACTTATGTTGTTCCCTCATGAGCAGTTTGTAGCATTTCCCATATAGATTTGGCATCTTGACATGATGAAATTCTATTGTATTCATTTGGACCTATACCGCATATCAAGATTTTCTTGGCTTTGGCATTGTTCTGGATAGCTAGTTTGTCTGCAGCATCCCATTCCTTCCTTTCTTTTGGGACATTGGTGATTCCATCAGTTCCATTTTTCATAGGTATAGTTGGTCCATCCAGAACAACTCCCCATAGGTCAGAATTTTCTCCTATAAGGTGATCCATCATGCGATTTTTCCACCATCCACAGTAACTTCCATTGAACAATGGTGGTAGAGTTTGGGAGCTCCTTCTTGTGGGGTAGGTGGTGCTTCCATTAATTCTTTTTGAGATGTGAATCTTTTAACGAAAAAGACATGCTATGTTACCAATTGAAGTAACCTTACCCCTAGAACAAGAATCGGGCTCTTGTGTATTTGCCTACGGAACAACGCTAGTAGCAGCACAACACTTTTCCGTGAAAACCTTCCTCACTCATGGAAGGAAAAACCTTGTTTAATTCTTTAACAATTATTTCACGATTACAACTCGATAATCAATAACCTCACAAACAACTTTCGATTAACTATAATCGACTAACTCTACTCTCCAAGAAGCCAAACCCACCTCTTGTTACAATTCTCTCAATGACTCAACTCTACAAAAAGCCAACACTTCTTGTACAACAACTCTACGACAATGACTCCAAGTACGAATCAAAACACTGTACTCACAAAAGAAATTCTAACCATAGAACTTCTAGACTTCTATGTTTATGAACTCTCGATTTGATTGGCCTTTGTGTGCTATCTTTTCTTTCTCTCGTTTCTGGATTATACAAAGATGAAAACTTCTTTCTAGCTCACCGTGATTTTATAGATTATGAAATCCTTGGTATCCAATTTGTACATGGAAAGAAAATAAAGTTGTACTAGAAAAGGATTTGGATGTTTCTTTTATTATAAATCCTTTTGACACAACACTTCCTCTTTTATTGTTTCCTTCTTTGACTCGACTTCCTCTTTGTTACTTGTTTTCTTCTTTGACTCGACTTCCGTATGAAAATAACTCTTCTTTTTGAAATCTTCTTTTCCCGGCTCTTTGTTAACTATCTTATCATCAAAACTTCTTAACTTATCAGCAATGAACTATGAGTCCAAGTTATGGACCGTATGAGGTCCTACGGGCCGTATAAAGGCAATCGTAGAATTTGAGTTAAAATTCAGGAAATTCAAGTTTCTGAAGTTTGACCTAAAACTTGACAGGATGAACTGTAGGAGCTTGGACGAGTCGTAGATGGATTTCGTATAAAGGATTCAAAGATTTGATGTAAGACCTCAGACCTATGGAAGGATATAACGGGTCGTTGTTTGTTCTACGGGTCATAAAAGGTGTCTCGTAGAAGAGATCCAAACTTAATACATTTTTGGACACAAAGTGGGGTTCTACGGAAGGGGTCTATGAACTGTAGACCAGACAACGGACTGTAGAAAGGTTCCGTGGAAAGTAAGGTAAAATTTGAGTTTTTAAAGTTGGTTCTACAGTTGACCAGTACGAGCCAAAGAAAGTTGGTTCTACAGACTGTAGGTCCGTCCGATAGTTATTTCCTAAGGGTATTTAAGTCTTTTCCTATGCATATAATGCCTATACTATGTCATTTTGACCTTAATTTTGAGGTCCTATAACTACCCTTCTATTCCTAAATCTACCCAAACCCTCTCATTCTCTTGTTACGACCCAATTTCGAAAACTAAGTTTCAAAACCTTTTCGTAACTTGGCTATTTATAAAGTTTAGAAAAATAATAATTTAGGAATCGCCACTTAGTTTTAGGAAAATTAAGAAACTGTTAAAAAAGAATTTGTTGAGAAGAAAACTTTCTAAATAAACCAGAGTCAAGTAAGGGTTCAAACAATTCTCTAAAGAAGGATTTAGGCATCTTAGAGAATCCACTAACACGTGGTTGACCGACATATTTCAAAAATTGGCTAACTTTAAATTACTTTAAAATCTCATTTTTCTTCAAAAGGAATTTTTTGATACTTATATATTCATATTATCCCAAATAATGAAATAATTCAAATGTTAAAGTGCTAAATAAAAGAAAATTAGACTTATTAGCCTAAATTCCGGCCGCTTTTGACTGTTACAAGTTGTTGCTGCTAGTGGCGGAGCCAGGATGTTCGCTAAGGGGGTTCGAAGTATAAAGTAATAAATACGTGAGATGGGAAAGAAAAATATTAATCTTAACTCGCTAAATTTAACTTGTCTTGTTATGCCGCGTTTAGGTTCTTCTTACTTTTTACCCTGCTCCATCGAGTTTTTTTTTTCAAATTCTTGTGCTCTTTTTTTCTTTAAGTTTTGTCATGTTTTATTTTATTTTGATTTTTTTTATTAAAAAAATTCTGAATTAGTGCCCTTTCAATCATATGTTACTATAAAAATCACCAAGATTTTTTAAAGGGGTAAAAATTGACATATTTAGAAAATAAATAAATGACATCATCTTTTGTTTTAGTTCAATTAATTCAATTTACTAGGTTAGCCATTTGTAAAAAAACAAATGATCAATAAATCAAATAAGATTAGTTTAATTTTCATCTCCTTAGAATGAAATTGAAAAAAAATACAATGAAATTAAAGAAAGAAAATTAAATTAAATAGATTTTGTTTAAAAAACTATTCACAATTTTAATATTTCTTTGTTCGGTTAAATTTAATTTACTTTATTTATATAAATATTTTTTCTAACTCAATTTAAAATTTAATAAAAATTTATTGTTTCTTCAACTTAGTACACATAAAGAGAACTATGTAGAAACAAAATGAAAAATATAAATAAAAAGAATCTAAAAGAAAAATTTACAAAGAATGTGACTAATAAATTTAAACAAAGACAAATTGAAAAAAAAAATAGCATAAAAAGAAAATAATGAAAAATAAAAGGGATAATCGTACAGAATGGCAAACTTATAATCTAAAATAAATGGAGTAGCTATTGTTTGATTTAATTGTGCCCCGTAGCAAACGTTTGTCAGTCGCCTCTCTCCCTCCAAATTCTCGCTCGCCACTCTCCCTTTCTCGCTCGCTCCCTCTGTGCTCGCCTCTCTCGCTTTATATAACATAATTGTATAAATTGTGTTTCTGTTTGTATAAAGTGAGAGAAAATTGTATATACACATGCAAATACATATATATTCGTCCTATACACTTATAATTATACAATACAAATATTCTCCTGCCCAGTTCTCTTTTGCCTTTCTCTCTTACTCGTTTTATACAAACACAAATTATACAATTTAATATAAAATTTATATTTGTATAATGTATAATTTATGTTTGTATAAAGCGAATTTTTTTATATATACACATGCAAATACATATATATTCGTCTTATACACTTATAATTATACAATACAAATATTCCCCTGCCCAGTTCTCTTTTGCCTTTCTCTCTTTCTCGTTTTATACAAACACAGATTATACAAATATAATGTATAATTTATGTTTGTATAATGTATAATTTATGTTTGTATAAAGCAAAAGAGAGAGCGATTTTTTATATATAAATATTTTTGTCAACGATTTATACAAACGAGAGGCTAACAACAATTTATACAAATGGCCTGCCTGCGAAATTATACAAATCTGAAGAGGAGCCAACGAATTATACAATTGCTTCTTTTTGTATATATGTATAGCGAAATAGACATAGCTTTCAATTGTATATGTATAGCGAATTATACATATATATGTTTGATATGAAACGCAATTATGCAAACTTTGTTATAGCATACAAATATGATTGTTTTGTTAGCTATTTGTGAAAGTTGCTCAAAATAAAAAGAATAAAGCTTCACATTGAACCAATGAGGCCTTTTCATTTGTTTGGGAATCTAGGCCAAAACTTTTCAGCTCTTTTAAAGCATAAAAAAAAAGATGACCAATGAGGCCTTTTTATTTGTTTGGGAATCTGGGCCCAAAACTTCTCAGCCCTTTTAAAGCATAAAAAAAAGATGAAAAATACTATTGCGCGTGATGAGATTCGAACTCAGCCCTGCCAAGCGGAACTTGAACCCCTTGACCATTCCGCTATCCTTCTCTTTAGTGTTGAGGGGGTTCATTTAATTAATATACCCATAAAACCAGAATTTGACCTTATATATACAGTGTAATTTTTTCGCGAGGGGGTTCGGGTTATCCCCCTCGGTTCCACGTAGCTCCGCCCGCCTGCTGCTGATCAGTTTTGGGTTTTAATCCATTTCCGTCCTTGTATACCCATGTATACATTAGTGTATACCATGTATACTTCTGTATCTACTGTATATTCAATGTATACAGCTCGATTCTGGCTCTCTTCCCCTGTATTTCAGCTTCCTTACTTTAGATTTAAAGGGTATGACTCGAATATACGCTTTGGGTTTCAAAAAACCCAAAATGCAAAGGAGATTTAAATCCAATGGACTCCAACGGTGTTCATATGCAACAAAACGGAGGTAAGGATTAATATTTATGCATATATAAGTGAGTCAGTTGTAACATGAACTCTCAGACAATAACTCTCCTGTTGACATTTAACTACCAAAGAGAGATGTATCATATTTCATAGAAGATAAATCAAGACAAAGAGACATGACAGTGGCTTTAATAGAACCTTTACACATCAGAGTTTGAAAAGCAATTATCCTGGAGCATGCATCTAAAACAAGAAAACTTATTGTTTTGAACATGAATCAGTAAGCTAGAACCTTTGTCATAATATAACTTAAACAACCTCACTTTAGATAAAATATACTTATTTCATATAAAGAAACTACTATTACAACGTAGGAAATCACACATGAGAAATTTACAAGAAGCTGCAATCTTGAACTTTTAGCAAACATTAATATCAATTAATGATAGAGGAATTATATTCCATGTAAGAGAAGGGAGGCAGTGATGAGACCATTTTAAAATGATGAACATGTTGTACATTTAATGAATTTACACCTCATGCAATAGTCAATATGAAATCTATATATTGAAACCTAAAGATGCAGGCTTATCACACTTAATAGTTAAAGAAAAATAAAATAAAATGCTAGAGGCAGTGCCAGACCAAATCACTTTAAGCAAAGGGAGAGAATGTTGCTATATTCAAATAACTAAACATGGCTACATCATTATTTAACCAAACATATCAACAAAAGCACAAATAGGCACAAATAAGTATAATATCAATATAGAATGGCATTATTGAGCAATAACTACCAATACAACAAACCAAAGCAAATACTACAACAACCAACTCTAGGTCATAAGTTGGGTAATTATTCTCGTGTATCTTGAGCTGTCTGGAGGCATATGCTATAACCTTACTATTCTGCATCAATACACAACCAAGTCCAACTCTAGACTCATCACAATACATGAGAAAGCCTTGTGTACCCTCCGGTAGTGTCAACACTGGGTAGTAGTTAACCAGGTTTTCAATTCCCGAAAGTTTTTCTCACAAGCTTCAGACCATTGAAACTTTACTGTCTTCTGAGTCAACTTTGTCAACGGGGATGAAATAGATGAAAACCCCTCGACAAACCTCTCATAGTAACCAGTCAATCCCAAGAAACTCCTAATATCAATTGGAGATATGGGTCTGGCCAGTTCTGCACTGCTTATGTAACATCCTGCCTTAGCAAAGAGTTAAATTTAGAAAGAGCTAATTTAAGATTTGTTCAAGTTAAGCTTAAGTTGTGAATTTTGGGTCAACTTCAAATGACCATAACTTTCAGCACAGGATGAGTTAGATGGTCTATAAGGTATCAAATGAAAGATCTCTGAATCCGCTTTCCAACCCCATTGATTTTGCTAAATGAGGGAGATATGCCCGTTTGATTTTAGCTTGTCCAATTAAGGAAAGTTCATCCAAATTAAGGAGGGGTATTTTGGTCTTTTCCTTACCCCATTAACTTTAAGCATTTCTTTTACCCAAATAGGGGTCTAAACTGATTGAGATCAGTTTTCACAATTCTAAACACGCTTAGGGTTTTAGAGAGAAGTTCAAGAGGAGAAAAAGGGAGAAAGTTCAAGCGATCTTCGAAATTGAGAATTTTCGTCAAGGATTCGATTCCTTCGAGGTATGTAAGCTTCCATAGTGTTGGGTTCATTCACCCACATGCCAATCATGTGATTTTTATCCGTAACTTTTGATCTTGAGGTTGAATGCTTTTATTTCTTGAGGTTTTGTGCTTCGTTCTTTGATAATGAAGTTCTTGTTGAGTTCTTGAGGTGAGAGTTGTGAATGAGCGTAGTTCTTGTGTGGGTTTTCGCTTAAAAAATTTTGGGTTGTGAGAATTCGTGTATTTTGACCTTAGATTTGCAGTGGGTATGAGTTGAATCGGTATTGGGGAGGAGAATAAAAGAACATGCAAATAATTCCGCCCAAGTCCGCATCGCGGAGGCTTTTAGAATATAAGTCCCCAGATAATTACCCCTCTCCACATCGAGCAAAGGATACGGAGTCCTCTGCCTCAAAAATTATTTCACGACTAAAAATTAAATTCCATCTCCGCATCGCGCCAGTGTTCTTTAATTTGGGTCTTCGCTCGTTCTTATGATCAACTATCTTAACCTTCCTAAATCATTGAGAGGTCCTACATTCCAAAGCATAATTCTTGAATTCACATTTCAAATTCAAGATAGAATTAAGAGTAAAGTTCAAGGGAGTTCTTTCGAGTCATTTTGAGAAGTCTTTTACAAACTTTTTAAACTTGTTTTAAGACTTGAGTACTTGAGTATGAGGAGTAGAAGAGTTGAGTTTCATTTTTTAAAATGAATATATGGGAACTAAGTATTCCCAAGAGTAAATGTTTTACATTTAAAATGAGAGAAAACTTTGATTTCCAAATGAGTACATGAGGAGTTTTGAGTACCATCTCTTTTAAGAGAAATCTTTTGAGTAATAATATCAAAGTTTGAGGATGAGGAAATGTTTTTTAAACATATGAGCTGAGTTATATTTTTGGGAGTAATATTGAGCACGATATGAGGACGAGTTCAAACAACTCAAAGTCCTCATAAACCATGTAGCCAACGTAGGTAGAAAGGGTCATACTTTTTAGATGATTCCTTATTGATTTTTAAGCATAGTTTAGTGGATCCAGTTAGTTGAGGATGTCTTATACACCGGCAAGGTATATGACAGTTCTGGCAGTGTGGGCGAGACGTTGTATCATCACATATCTCATAGTGATAGTTGTCAGTTAGAGAATCTCCCAAATTGAGTATTTTGTATCTTTACATACAAATAAGAGTTACTATTGTATTTTTAAATACATTGAGTTGTTATCCACTGTTTTAAATGCTTTATATAAACTGCATCTTTGTTGTTGTTTTTATATTGTATTGACTGACTATCCATGAGTTGAGGTTGAGTTGAGTAGAGTCTAGGTGAGTGTGTCATCCTTTCCAAGTTCAAGTTTTTATGTTATGTTCAGTGTTCCCCTTACATGCTCATACACTCAATGTACTGATGCCATTTGGCTTGCACCATTTCATAATGCAGATACAGGTAACTAGGGTCATCAACATGTGCTTCGTTGATACCACAAAAGTTCAAGTTAGCTTTGGTGAGCCTCCTTTCTTCCGGAGGATTTCATTTATATCTTTCAATATTGTTAGGATGTTGTGGGTCTTGTCCCGACTTCCATCATAGTTATTAGAGGCTTCATAGATAGATAGATAGTAGTAGTTGAGAAGTCTGTTTCATTTTCTATTGTTAATGTTCTCGACTTGAGTTGCCTCTTTTGTTCAGTTGAATGTTTTTAAATATTCTGAGTTAAGTATTTGAGACTTTCGATTTGAAACTTTACGTTTGAGTTCATCTAATTTTGAGTAAGTTTTCCGCTGAGAGTTGAGCCAGGCCAAGGGTTCACTTGGGGCCAACAATGATTCTCGAGTGCTGGCCACGTCCAGGGTGTAGGCTCGGGGCATGACAACTTCAATCTTTTGAGAGTTGACTCGAATCCCTTCACCACATACAATGTGTCTTAAGAACGCCACAGTCTTGAGCCAAAACTCACACTTAAAAAATTTGGCATACAACTCCTTATCTGTAAGAGTTTGGAGAACTATTCTGAGATGACTAGCATGATCCTCCTCGTTCCTCGAATAAATCAATACGTCATCAATGAATACAATCACAAATATGTCAAGATACGGTTTGAACACTCGATTCATAAGATCCATGAACGTTGCAGGAGAATTAGTCAAACCAAAAGACATTAAAAGAAACTCATAATGACCATAATGGGTTTTGAATGTTGTCTTAAGAATATCATTCTCTTTTACTCTCAACAGATTATAGCCAGATCTGAAGTCTTTATTAGAAAAACAAGTGGCACCCTGAAGTTCATCAATTCTCGGAAGAGAATACTTATTCTTTATAGTGACCTTGTTCAACTGGCGGTAGTCAATACACATCCTAAGAAAACCATCTTTCTTTCTCACAAATAAAACCGGAGGGCCCCAAGGTGACACACTAGGTCGAATAAAACTTTTACCAAGAAGATCTTTCAACTGCTCTTTTAACTCTTTAACTCAGCTAGAGCCATTCTATATGGCGGAATAGAGATAGGTCGAGTATCCGGAAGAATATTTATGTCGAAGTTTATTTCTCTCTCAGGAGGGACTCTAGGAAGATCATCAGGAAACTCACTCACAACGGGAACTGACTGAATATGCGGTGTCTCAACACTAGAGTCATTAACTCAGACTAAGTGATAGATGCACCTCTTAGAGACTAATTTTCTAGTCTTAAGGTAAGAAATGAAATGACCCTTAGGCACTGCTGAACTGGACCTCCACTCTAAAACTAGCTCATTCGAAAACTGAAACTTGAATACTCGAATTATACAATCAACTAAGGCATAACAAGCATGAAGTCAATCCATACCTAGAATAACATCAAAGTCCACCATGTCTAGCTCGACTAAGTTAGCCATGGTGTCCTTGTGATTGATAGAGATGACACAATCACGATAAACTCTCAGCTAGAATAGACTCACCAATAGGTGTGGAAACACTGAAGGGCTAAAAAAGTCATTCGGGAAGGATATCAAATCTCATAGCAATACACAAAGTCACAAAAGATATACTCGCACATGGATCAAGTAATGCATACACATCAGAGTAAAGACTTTGATCATACCAATGACAACATCTCGTGAGTTCTCCTGCTCATTGCGACTGGTGATAGCATATAGACGGTTCGCTCCTCCGCTTTTCCATGAAGTAGCTCCTCTAGGTGCAACTCTATATTCCGGAGCCGCAGAAGAAGATTGGGCTCTATTGCCCCCATTTCCATTACCCTGCCTGTTCTTAAGGCACTCTCTCATGATGTGGACTATTTTTCCACACTTGAAGCAACTATTGGAGACATCACGACACGCCATTGGGTTGTTTCTACAACACTTAGCATATGTAGAAGTCTAATTAGCCACTTGTGCCACACAACCCTGAGACTGAGTAGGTCTAGCTTTGGAAACTGGGAGTTTTGGTTCCTGAAATCACCTTTGTTCTTCGGTGCAGGTGCACTAGCTGATGATGGAGCATATGCAGATGGCCTTTGCTGAAAAATGACCGGTTCACATTTTTGGTCTTTTGCTATCCGGACTCATGACTTGTTGTCTTAGCCCTCTTGTTGCGAAACTCCTCTCTATCTTTTAGCTTATCTTCCTCAACCTCTTGCACATGAATTATAAGCCTGGCTATGTCCATGTATCTTATCAACATAGCTGCCTTACCCTCCTTACTTAACAAGCGAGACAACCAAACTTATCCTGCTTCTCATATGTGCCACCATCTCTAAAGCATATCGAGATAGTTGGGTGAACTTGATACTGTACTCATGCACACTCATGGATTCCTGTTTGAGATTCAGAAATTCTCTTACCTTAGCTTCCCTAAGTTCGCGGGGAAAGAAGCACCCCAAGAAGGCACCTTCAAACACTGCCCAACTCAAAAGTGGTGCTTCTTCAGCCATGCTCTTCTTCCACTGATCGTACCAAATCCTAGAAACACCCTTGATTCGGTATGCAACTAACTCCATACGCTCAGCATCAACAATCTGCATAACTTCAAACACTTTCTGCAACTCCTCAACAAAGTTATCTGGATCCTCAATGACATTTGACCCTGTCAATTCTGGAGGATTCATTCTCAAGAACTCACGGATCCTGGATGTATCAGCCATATCCTGACGGACCACTCTTTCTTGACCATCTTGATTGTCCATAACTTGACTCAACATCCGAATAGCATCCCGAAACTCAGCATTTGTGACTTCTCCTTGAGGGGGTTGCACTTCAGGTGTATTGGGTACCCCTTGATCTTGAGGATAAACATCTCTCCTTGACAGAGTACCTCGAACAACTCTTCGTGGAGGCATGATCTGAAAAGATACGCGCAAGCATGAATTAGAAAGAAAGTTTCATAGAGTCAAACTTTATCTCATGAAAAAGAGTAAGAAAGAAGTTAAATGTTTCCTAAATGTTGTAGTCTCCTCATTATAAATGTGGCGCGCTTCACACCAATAACAAGGACTATACATTCATGACTTCATAGACATCCTAGGACTCTTGGAACCTGTGCTCTGATACTAAGTTAGTCACACCCCGAGTCTACAGCTGAACGTGACCGGCACTCGAGAACCATTATTGGTTCCCAAACGAACCCTTGGCATAGCTCATTACTCAGCGGAAGACTTACTCAAGTGAAATAAAAACCTCAAAATGAATAATCAAACTCAACATATGAAAGTTATGAATTTCTCAATAGTTATTTGGAGATACTCAGCAAAACATAAATACATTTCAAGGTTTTTACAACATACAAGGAAAAATGAAAGACTCTTCATACTACTATTGTCTATGAAGCCTCTAATAACGATGATAGATATCGGTACAAGACCCACAACATCTTAACAAAACAAAACCTAGATGTGAAGCCCTCTAGAAAGAAAGAAGGCTTACTAAAGCTAGTTGGAATGTGATGGGATCAACGAAGTGCCGGTTGATGATTTTGAACACATGTATTTGCATCATGAAATGATGCAGGTTGAATGGCGTTAACACATTGAATGTACGAGCATGTAAGGGGGAAAACTGAAACATAAGCAACTGAAAGGATACTCTAGGAAGACATACTCACCTCATTTCAACTAAAATGTGAAAGCAACAATAAGAGATGCAATATATAAAGCTTTTAAAACAGTAGATATCAACTCAATATGTATAAAAATACAAAAGTAAACTCTTTACTCTTAATTGGGAGATACTCTAACCGACAACCATCACTATGATCTACGTGATGATACAACTTCTCGCCCACGCTTCCAGAACTATCCTATACCTTGTCGGGGTATATAACTTCTCAACTAAGTGGATGCACTAAGCTATGCTTAAAAGCAATAAAAAATCATCTAAAAAGTATGAACCTTTACCCATGTTGGCATACATGGTTTATGAGGATTTTGAGTTGTCTGAACTCATCCCCATATCGGTGCTCAATAATACTCCCAATGATATATATAACTCATGCTCAAATATTTAAAAACATAACTCTTCCTCAATTTGAGATAATTACTCAAAAGATCCTCTTAAAAGAGGTAATACTCTGAGAACTCCTCTTAACTTGTAAACTCATTCAAGAATCAATGTTTCTCTCTTTTAAATGTAAAAGTATTACATAATCGGGAATACTTAGTTCCCTTATAATCATTTTGAAACATGAAATCCAACCTCATTCTCATACTCATTTACTCAAGTCTTAAAACAAGTAATAGATAGTTGTAAAAAGACTTCTAAAAATGACTCAAAAGAACTTTCTTGAACTTTCCTCTTAACTTTACCTTGATTGGAAATGTGAATTTAAAATTCAAGATTAGTATATAGGATCTCTCAATGGTTAATGAAGGCTTAGATAGCTAGTAATAAGAATGGAGCGAAGATATGATTTGAAAAGGCACTAGCGCGACGCGAAGAAAGGATTTTATTTTTGGTCGAGAAAAGATTGTTGAGACAGAGGACTCTGTATCCTCTCTGCGACACAGAGAGGGGTGATTATTTGAAGGTGGAAAATTTAAAACGTCTCCGCGACGCGGCCCTAGGCTCAATTATTTGGCCGATCTTTTCTTTCTTTCCCAAACTCGATTCAGTTCATACCCAAAGCAATTTCATTGTCCAAATTCACGAAAATTCACAAACTCAGAACAATTTCATTGAAACTCACACAAAAATATATCAAGAGACTGAACTCATTCACAAAACCCTCGCCTCAAGAACTCAAAGACCTCCATTGTTAGCTAAAATTTAAGAACTTCTCAAGAACTCAATAAATCAACTTCAAGAACGAATTCATGGGTAAAAGTTTACATGATTGGTGTGAGGGAGAACAAATCCAATACTATGAAAGCTTACATACCTCGAAAGAACTAAGTTCTTGGCAAAAATCCACAAATTTCTTGATGAACTCTTGAAACCTTCTCTTTTCTCCTCTTGAACTTTTCCCTAACTTTCTAAACGTTTCAGAATGAATGAAAAATGATCTCAGTCAGTTTAGACCCCTATTTGGGTGAGAAACACACTTAGGCTTAGTGGGGGTTAAGGAAAAGACCAAAATACCCTTCCTTAAAATGGATGAAATGCCTTAACTAGAGAGGTTGCACTCAAACGGACATAACTCCTTCATCCGAGGTCGGAATTTCGCAAACTCATCGGTGTTGGAAAGAGAACTCATAGACCTTTGATTTGATACCTCATGGGCCAACTAAATCCTTATGTGCTGAAAGTTATGGTCGTTTGAAGTTGAAACAAAACTAAAAACTGAAGTTTTACTTGCACGAATCTCTAGTTGACTTTTTGAAGTGCGAGATGTTACATAATCCCTAGACCTGGGGTGGGATTTTTTGTAGCTGCCCTTATGCCTAGCCCTCTTCTCGCTGCCCCTTTGGGCCTCGCAACGAAGATGCTCCATAGTACGGGTATGGTCAACTATGTCTAAAAAGGATTGACCCGTAGTAACCAAGGACTGGGTCTCAAGATGAAGTTGTAATCTCAACCCACGGACAAAGCACCTGATCCTCTGCCCTGTGTTACACTTTTTGAGACTGACTAAGGAATATTGGTTGGCATTTCCAAAGGCCTCGCCACATGGTCCATGGTCATTGACCTTAGTAATTTAGGGTTTTAATGGAAATTTCTTATATTTGGTTAAGGTCTTAGTATTGTCACATATAAATAGTTTACTCCATTAACTTGTAAAGGCATTCTGAATTCCAAGTAATACAAGAGCAATAATACATTAGTTTCTTGAGCATCAAGTATACATTCACGTTGTCTGATTCATTGCTTAGCACATTCATACGAGAACACTCTCAGAGCTAAGATTGGAGCCCCCAAACGCGCTTGCAAACACCTCTAAACCTTCATACTCTAATCCTTACTCTCTACTTTGAATTATTTACTTCGCACAATAATCAGTCAATACTTAAACTACTAGTAAACGAACCTATAAAAGAGTTAGATTCTGATGCGTGCTCTTAACCTCGTGTAAATTCAACTGTACCGCTTTTAGGGTAAACAAGAACAATGTATGATCTCCTAGTTTTCTGTTGGGACTCCAACCAAGAGAATGATATATGCATTCTCCTCTATTATCCCTTTCAACTTTATTTTCCTTAGTTTTCAAATGAAGGACTTGGGAAGTATTTCGGAAATCTGATGGAGGCTTTTTCCGTGTTGCAAAGATGTGAAGGTGAATATGACATGATCAGAAACACCATAATGACAATTAATAACATCAACATCATGTTTGAAGAACAAACAGAAATTTATTGGAATCTGCATTAATACAAGAACCATCTCTAGTATGCATAATATCATGTCACATGTGTGAAACCTGAAATCAGAATGGATGGTCACCATAGTCACAGTTTACAACAAACCTCACCACTATATCTGCACAATTCCTTTTTAAACTCCAGAGGCCTATAGTTCAGTCAGGACTAGGCTGTTAACAAGTAGAAGCCTAAAAATATACTGTGCAGGGCAGGATTCTCAATAATCTTTACAGGCCCTGATATGTCGTGGATCAGATATTTTTTAGTCTAAAAAGTTTCTGTAGTAATACCAAATCGCGATATTTGAAGGGGGAAAAAAGATAAGAGACATTCAACCAACTTGGGAGGTTGTGAAAAGAATGAGTCTCTTTTTACATCCGGACTGAACCAGTCGCTTGAACCCTGCTGGAATTGGCTTCAGTGTTCTTGATTGAGAGATTGGCAAATTGTGCTTCAAGATCTCTGCTTTTGTTTCGACGATGTTTAGAGTGATTCTGTTGTTGTGGCTGCTGATGCTGTTGTTGCATCTGTTGCCTCTGCATCTGATACATAGTTTGTAGCCGTGTGAGCTCTCTCTCCAACATCTCTTGCTCCACTGCATCAATCAAACATCATAGTAAGTTCTGCTATGAAATAATTAGAAAGTATGATTGCAACATTAAAAAAGAGAAAAAGAAGATGCATTACAATGTTTGATGAGCTGCTCCTGTGATAAGCTATCCAATCGCTGCCTCAGCGCTCTATTCTCCATGCTTAGTATAATATTTTGTTGGTCAACAAATTCAAGCTCCGCAGAAAGCTCAGATCCTTCTGCCTGAAATGTCACCAAATAGAAATAAGTTACATCTCTACCTGAAGTACAAATACAAAATAAGTTACATCTCTACCTGTAAAGCTTGAACTGTTCTTTCAAGTTCAGCTATGTGCTGAAGTTTCCTGACACGTGATCGGTGAGCAGATTGCCTACATAAGAAATTATATGTTACTTCAATTTGTTGTAATGTTCTCAAGCAGTGTACTTTGCAACAAACTTGATGACATTGAAACGAAACCTTACTGTTTAGCACGTTTTGCATCTGCTTTGGACATGGAATGTTTGGCTTGTGCATTGTTTGATCTTTCACTAGAGCCCTCTTGGTTTTTCGAATTATTGATCTCTCTCATGTTATGCTTTTCATGGGAAACAGATGGTGCACCATTCAATTCCTGAGCAGCCTATAAAGATGGAAGGCCTCTGATTAATATCAGAAATGTATTGATCGAGTATTCAAATGTGCAGCTAATTTACCTTATTAAATTTCTGTTCATGGGAAGAATTTGGCTTTGTTTCATAGGGAACTGCACTCAAATCTTTGTAACTCACATAATTAACTGAACCCCAAGAAGCTCCTATATTTACATTCTTATTTTTAGGTTCTTCCCATGTGTTTAACCTCTCTGCAGCTGCTCCTAAGTATGCAAAAGTATCACTTGCTGAACGTCGATGACCTTTGTGTACAACTGTCGTTGTCTCGGGAGGTTCATTCAAAAGGTCATCGAGCCAAGAAGGTTGCTCCTCTATAAGAAAGCTCTCAGAGTTACACCGATGATGGTGACTCGATCCCTCTGTTGGCTTTGCTTTTCCCTTTGAACCATTCATGTTTGAATCTACATAGGACTGGAGAAAGGGAGAAGTAGAGTCCATAATCGACTGCTTGTTCGAAAAGGAGAAGTTTTTCAAGCTTGATGAACCATTTAAACTCTCCATTTCTAATGAAAATCTGCAAGGGATATGTTTGAAGTGATTAATTGATAATAAAAGGCTTACTATGAATACCTTCTAAATGGCAATTTGTTTGCTACATCGATAGGAAAATAGAAAAGGATGCCTTTGGAATAACAAATACTCGTTCTGTTACAATTTGTTTGTCTGATTTTGACTTGATTTGCACATAGTTTAAGAAAGTACGAAGATTTTTATATTTTATGATCTTAAACTAAAAATATGTAGAACATATCAAAATGTATTTTGATCTTGTGATCTTAAACATGTCATGTGAAAAATTGAAATTAAAGTGTTGCAAAAAAAATAAAAAGAGAGACATCCTTTTTTAAAGAGATTAAAAAGGAAAGTAAGACAAACAAATGCCCATTAATTTTGCTCTATGCAAATCTTGAGATGCCAAAAAAAGGTAAAAAAAAATAATCCAAATTTGAAGGTAAAATAGACGAGAAGGTGTTGCTCGGATGGTAAGCACCCCTCACTTCCAACCCGAAGGTTGCGAGTTCGAGTCACAAGGAGCAAAAGGGGTGAGAGCTCCTAGGGAAGGGTACAAAAAAAAAAATTGAAGGTAAAATAAGATTTACAAACACACTTAAACCAGAGTATAGGTTAAGATCATCTAAATGATTTGTTCTAATTAATGTTGAGTTTAACAACATTGGGGTGATGGTTCTTTTTCTCATGGAAAATTTAATCAAAGAAAAAAGACACACAAGTAGATATCCACTCTCCAACTTACGACGTCTAAATTTTGAATCCTCAATTACGTGATGGTCTCTCACATTGAGGATGAAAGGACACTAATGAAATAGCAAAAATGCTTTATAGAACTCAAAGAAACCATTTACAAATCAAGTGATCAAAAGCAAGCATGAAATTTCACAATAAATAAACAATTCACAATTCTTCTTTGTATCATTCCAATTTTATCGAATGTCCTCGATCAAATGGACACAATTCACATCTCTTACATATTAACAATATGGATCAAAAAACAAAGATGAATTACCAAAGAGGGAGGTAGCCCCAAGGGGGGTGTCTCAAAGAAGAGGTGAAGTTGAGAGACCCCACACTTTGGTCCTCAAACCTTTATGTTCATTTGCATTTGATTTTTGATTTTTTTGGTTTGATTCAATAGCCTCTTGTCATCTTCTTGAAACTCAATACCATAAAAGAGAGAAAGACCGCACTTTACGTAACCAAATGGAAAGGGATCCTACCACGTTTTTGTACTATTATCAACAAAACATAATTATTTTCATTTTCATTTATAATCAATTATACTCTCTTTATTCGTTTTCTTTTGTTTCCCTTTAGGCATAATATATATATATATATGCGCGTGCCTTTTAATTTGACATTATTTTATATTTATGTCCTTCAATTTTGGGTGTAAACAAGTAGACACTTAAACTTGTATAAAGTCGAAATAACTAAGTATATTTTTTTGTTTGTTGCAATAACAAGAATAAACATATATGATTGAAAAGTTGTCTCGAAAACTTTTATTAACCATATGATTTTAAATAGCAACTTAAACAAAGTAGCTAGTAAACTCATCCTATAACTAATTAGTGTAGTAAATCAAAGTATTAAATTATTTCTATAACAAAACAATTAATAATTCCAGTAAATTTGTAACAGTGCCAATGAATTGTCTTGAATATAAAATTATTCCTATAACATATATTGTTTGTTTCATATTCAGTAGGATTATTCAGAGTTATATATTTCATTTTTAGTTGTTCAAAATTTGTGACACTAGTTCTTAAAGAGTGTAAAGTAGAATTTTATATTATATTCCCTTGAAATTATTTCACTTATATTATCGGTCGGATTATGCTGTGCCTTTCTTTAAGTAAATTCTTTTGGATTGTGATTACATTTAAATTGATTCACTTACTGGGTAAGGTGACTTGTTATTATTTTTCTCGATATTAAGTAGCTTGTTTTCTACAAATTCATCATTATATAGAGTCTTCGTAGTGTATTCTTGATGACAAAGATAGTTTCATCATCTTGCGTTTACGCTGTAAAATATTTTGGTGCTATTTTTTTTGGCGACTCCTTGTACTTGTGATTGATCTACTTGATACCTATGATTGACATACTTGATATTTATTGATTGTTGAACTGTAACTATTGGACTGCAATTGTTAAGCCTTGAGAACTGTGTATCTTAAAATTGTTAAATCTGGCTGATTTTTATGCATGCAGGTAGTAGTTGAGGTGGTTCAGTTGGGATGAAAGGAGTACTCGTATTCCAGCTATTTTTGCTTTATTTAAGTGGTTACTTGTTGAGTTCCGCGTTGTTTGGTACTCACTCTTTGCTTCTATATATACTTGTGTAGGTTTTGAGCCCGGACCTGTGTGACCTTTCTCCTTCATCTTTTTCGAGGATACATTCAGAGGTAGTTGATTGTCATCCGGCGGGCCCTCTTGTTCCTTACTATTTTGTTCTATTTGACAAACAAAGACATTCAGATTTGTATTATCTTTCAAATTTTATATTATTACATTAGTGACATGTACACGTGACAACCATGTTATGTGAGTAATTTAGAATGACTAAGTTTTCCGCTCTTATGCTATTATTGTTTTACTTTTCACATTTGTTTCACATTGTTGGGTTTGAGGTTGACCTGTATTGGTGGGATAGATGAGTGTCATCATGATCATTTTTCATCATTATAAGTATATAAATGCCTCTTACAATTTTGCATATTATTTTATATCGGATATATAATATTGTATATCAAATTTTTAAATATTTTTGTTGAAAAGAAATATGAAAGTGTTGTATATTATTCTATACCAAATGTATATTATTGTATATATGAAATTGTGCTTGGACTAAAGATTTATTATACAAATTTTCAGCTATATTTTTGCAATAGAAATTAGATAATTCATAATTGGATTTGACTTCTCTCTATTTTCCTTTTCTCAATTTTCTTAAAGTTCCTACTTAAATTGATAATACATGTCATAGATTTAATTTAATCCCTAATCGCACCTAGCACGTATATTCTCCCCGTCTTTCAAGTTTTGAAATCCTTTGTCAGACCTACCACATTGCTTAATTATGTACTACCTCCGTTCACTATTGTTTGTCAGGATAAGATCATACACAACTCTTAAGAAAAAATTAATATAGGATGCAATTTGACTAATATAACCCTACTATCAATCATTATTAAAATGGTTTGTACTTTTTGAAAACTGTAAAAATAACTTTTTTCACATTAAAGTAGTCTTGTAATTTTAAAATGACTACTTTTTGAAACCGATAGTTATGTAATTATTAAGGACATAATTGGAAAAAAATGACTAATTATTTCTTGATTGTTTAAATTGACAATTAATTTTGGACAACTATTTTCAATATATCTGACAAACAATAGTGGACGGAGGAAGTACATAATTATACTCAGTTAGGAAGGTTAATGCATCACATGATAGAGTACCGTTGATGCATATATCACTAGATTTGATTTTGTAGTTCTTTTAAATATGAATTTAGTTTTAATTATTTTCAAATTGGAGATATATATATATAGCCTCTTCTTTATTTCAGTATTAGAATTAGCTTATTAACAACAATAGTAAAAAGATTCTTATAATCACAATTGTCGGTATCTGCACACTCCATAGTAAATAAAAAGCAAATTAAAATAAAAATAAAAACGTATACAAGTTGACAACAAAGAAAATGAAAAGGCTTTAAGGATAGTTTTGTAATTATTTTTTTTAATGCAAGTGTTAAAATGCTACTCCCTCTGTTTCAATTTATGTGGCACTTTTCATTTTTCGAGAGTCAAACAGTTTTAGTTTGACCGGGAATTTGCGATGGAATCTTCAATTTTTTGGAAACAAAATTTATATATTTGTAAACTACGTAAAAAGCACTATAAGTCACAATAATTGATAATTCAAAATGTTTAAAAAATATATGAAAAATTTATGGTCAAAGGTAGACTTGTTTGAATCTCGAAATCCGACCACATAAATTGGGACGGAGGGAGTACATATTACTAATACCTAGAATTTCTTGGTATTAGTAATACACAACTTAGCACACAATATAGGGGTCGTTTGATAGAGTGTATTAGGAAAAATAATGCATGCATTAAGTGTGTGTATTAGTAATACCTTATTTGGTAGATTTTTTCATGTCATGTATAACTAATATAAACATTAGTTGTACACTATATTGTGTATTAAGTTGTGTATAGATTAAAAGATACTATACTAACAAATATTCTTTAGTACTAGACTGAATTTCTCTTTCCCAATAAAGTACCAATCCTAATTTCTATTTGGACAAGTATTTTCTCTCGCCATCAAGGGATTTGCGGGTTCACATGAATTCATATTTTTTCTTAAGTCATATATAGTAAATTCATATTTTTAAAATATTTAAATATAAATGTGAGAATCCACAGTTAAAATATCAATTTGATAATATTTGGGTGTATCTTAATTTCTAAGTGAAATTAGAAATTTAAATCTAATTTAGACATTGAAAATTTGTAGGATTTTACAAGATTAATTCTATTTCAATTAAGTTTTTTGGAAGCTACTTTACCTTAAATCCTAGAATATGCCTATATAAGTAATAGGAAAAAGGGTCAAATATGCTCTCATCAACTTCATTTTATTGGTTGACTATGCCCTTACCGTTAAAGTGAAGTTAATTTTGCCCCTACCATTACTAATTTCACCATATATGCCCCTCATTTGACGGAAAGCCCCAAATCAACTCAAATTGTTCAATTTTAATTAAAATGACCCGATTTTCTCTTTTCAATCCAAACCCGATTTTCTCTTTTCAATCCAAACCCGACCCACTAAACCAAATGAATTAAAATCCAAACCCATCTCTCTAATATTCTTCATCTCCTTCATCTTCTTCATCTCTAATCCAAACCCAATTTTCTCTTTATGTTTCTTTATCTGTAAATAAACCAATGTCCCGACTCCTCTGAATACATTTAACTCATTTCTCTTATCCATTCTCAAAAGAACACTTTAAAGAAACCATTTCTTAGCTTCCAACCTCAATACAACTGCTTCTTCTTTCAGTTCCTCTTTTATTTCATTTTATTATTTTTATTAGAATTTTTGGGATTGGTTTGATTCTTGATTTCTTCAATCAAACATCTCAGAAATCAGTAGCTCAAATCAATTTCGATGGAAGCTGCCCTCCGCCGCCGGAAAATTGTATCAAATGATATTTCAAAATTTGAGTTTGAAAATCACGGCGGTTAAGTGATCATATTTTCGAAAGTATTGGAAAACAAAGGGAAATCGGGAAAAATATGTGGGAATCTGTCTTGATTTCACACACTGCTTCTGTCAAGTTCAAATTCCAAATTCCAAAACCTATAAATTGTATAATAATAAGGCCATGGATGAAGAAGTGCAGCTCAATTCGATGTGCCGGAAAAGCCAGTCGATGGTCCCTTAATGGCATGAATGCCCTTGTCACTGGTGGGTTGTGGCACTAGAGGCATTGGGTCCGTAATGCTCCCCTTCTTTACACTTTTCCGACCGTCGGCGGTAAGTGGAACTTCACGAGATCACCGTTGATAATTCATGTGCCTGTGTGCTTGATATATGATATTAGTTAATAGATTTAGTTGTTGTATTTATGAATACTGATTCAGTGATAGTGAAAATATTTTCCTTTTTTGCATAAAAAAAAGGGGTTTGAAATCTTGTTTTACAAAAGAACACTAAGCTTGTAAAATCAGATTGAAACAATGTTTGATCTCGTGAATTTACTTCGTTATTTTGGGAGAGAAAATCGGGAAAGTGGTGCTAAGGAGGAGAAGACATGAACTAGGGATTTAATTGGTATGAGTTTCTTTAGTGTAGCGGGTCGGGTTTGGGTTAAAATAGATAATTTGGTAATTTCAATTGAAATCGGGTTAATTTGAGTTGATTTGGGGTTTTCCATCAAATGAGGGATATATATGGTGAAATTAGTAACGATAGGGGTAAAACTAACTTCACTTTAACGGTAAGGACATAATCAATCAATAAAACAAAGTTAGAGGATATTTTTTACCCTTTTTCCTAAGTAATATTACAATATACCTTAAAGAGGCATTTTGAATATCCCGCAAGTTCAATGAATATTCACAAAGATCAATGGATATTAAATAAATCTTAAAATATCTTATAAACTCTTGAGATATTCATTAATAGATCAAAATATGCTAGACTCTTCTTGATAATCAAATAAATCTCAAGAAGATTCACAAGCACAAATCTTCCATAAATATCAAGTTCAAATCATCATAGTTCTTTGAGAGAAGTATTGAAATTTTGTTGCAAACACTTATATCCATGAGCGGATCTACGTGGACAGGTGGTGGTGCCACGTCCCCCAGGAATCTCAAAAACACGTTGTATATATATGTACATATGTATAATAATTCAATATATATTACTAATAATGCGGAACAACTCAATTAGCAAAGGAGTTGGTCTGCCACACAACCAATGCAGGTTTGAACCTCACTGCCAACACTTATTTTTTTGCTTGCTCCTTTTTTTCTTTTCTTTTCTTTTTTGTCTTTTTAATTAGTGTGTAAACTGTAAAGGGCTTAATTATTTTTTTCTCCGTTCATTCTTATTTATTTACTATTCTTTATTAATTCAAATTGACTCCTTTTCATAATTAATTTTTATCTTTTTTTTTACTTTCTCTTGCACTAATTATTAATCTCTTGATATGAGTGTTACATATTTATTTTTTATCAATTAATGAGTACTGAATTATGAACGTCAAATAAATATTGTTAAGAATATATTTAAATAGTAGTTTTAAAAAAATATAAGTTTTAAAAATGATGAATATTATTATTAGAGTTTTTTTTTTTTAATTTAAAGGTTTTTTCGGTCTTCACCGACGTTCTTGCTAAGTAAGATGACTAGACTGAAACTACAATTTTTATTCTTTCCCTACTATATATCTCCAACAACACATAATTAAAGTCAATGGAATATGAATATATTATGTTAATACTATTAGATGATTATACAAGCTCAAATTTTAATATGAAAAATCTTTTTTTTCTCAAAGTTTCAGCGAATAAGATATCTAATTCCAAAAAGAAAGTAAAAATTGAATTGTTTTAGTTATCTCTAATCTTAGAATATCTAGAAGAAAATATTACTAACATGCATATTTGATCGATTTGTTTATAAATAAAATAAAATAATCAATAACCCAATATGTAACCCAAAATTAAAGCAATTGATCCCTTTATTTTACTTGAACGTTGTGCCATCCACGATCTCCAAATACTAGATCCGCCTCTGCTCATATCTATTTTGTTTCTTCTTTGAGAGTAGTATTGAAAATATTCCTAAGCACGATGTGAATTATTTGTTTTATCCTTGAACTATAGACAGTCAAATATTATTTTTACTTGATTAATTGAACTTAAATATATCTCTAATTTTATTACGTAAATTTTGAGTTATATTTTTGCATCGTAACCAAAATAATTGTACTTTTATAAATTTATCATTTTTTATTTAATTGAAGTGTTTGAAATCGTAACGTTACCTACCTCAACTTTTCAGGTTTTGAAATCCTTAGTCATACCTACCACATTGCTTAATTATATTATACAGATATAATTGTACTCATTTTGGAAGCTTTTTGCAGATTGGTTCGATTCCCAAGCATAGTGGAAAGGAAAGGGGGGAAAAGGGAACTAAAACACTCTCTGCAATTATTATTTTATATTTCTTTTTCGGTTTCAATTTGTTGAACTTATAATTTTAATTTGATATGAAATTTAAAAAATATAAAAGAATTATTAGATTTGTAATTTAAAATGAAAGATATATTGAACACATTAAAATATTTTTTAATGTTATGGCTGGGGTTAGCATGTTATGTGGAAAAATTAAAATTAAAAAATTGTTTAAAAGGAAAATAATCATCATTCTTTTTCAAACAGAATAAAGAGAAAAGTAAGTCGAACAAATCGAGTATCTGACAACCACCATCAAGCATCTCTTGTTACCATCACATGTAATCTATTACAACATGGTATAAAAAAATTGACACTATCAATGCATAAGTTTACCTATAAGATCGTTTGATGTGAGGTATATATAAGGTATAATAATTTCGTAATAAAATACAAGATGCTTTTATTATGTGTTTGATTGGAGGTATTAGATAGTTTTTGATTTATTTATTCTATCATTTTTACCATAATGATGAAATAAGTTATCTTATACACATAATGAGATAACATATTCAGAAACAATTAATCCCAAAATAATTTGTTTCCAACCAAACTACTCCTTATAGATGAGTTAATTTGCTATAAATAGGTGGAGAGGATAACACACTCCTCACTCAAATAGAACAAGTTGAAGGTAATAAACACAAGAAAGTATGGCCTTTAACAAAGTTGCCCTCCTCATTTTGTTTGGTAAGTCTTTAAATTTCTTATCATCTATGGTAATTCTACATTAAACCCTTAAACATATTTGCTAATGACTTTATTTATTTATTCAGCCATTTTTGCTGGAACTATTTTACTTTTAAGCCAAGTGGATGCAGCGCCTGCTTGTCCACGTAACTGTAATCCAACTATTCAATATGGGAGATGCCCAAAATCTGGAAATAAGAAGTTTAAAGTTGGATGCACAAACTGTTGCTCAGGCACTGAAGGTTGCAACTATTTCAGTGCTAACGGAACATTCATTTGTGAAGGACAGACGAAAAAGACTATAGACGGAACAAATAAAGTTTGTCCCTTTAATTGTAATCCAAGAATAGCGTACTCGATATGTCCAGGAAATAAAAGGAGTAAAGGTAGAATATGCACCAATTGTTGTGCAGGCAAAAAGGGTTGCAACTATTTCAGTACCGATGGAACTTTTGTTTGTGAAGGAGAATCTAAAGTCAAAAGCTTTTAATATATAGTAGTTGTTTTTCTGTAATTGTACTTTTCTATGTTTAAAATAATTATCTCATGTACGAGTGTCAAGTGTGTGATGTGGCAGTGGATGTATACAATTTTCAACTGTTTGTGCTAGGTTTTCAAGTGCCTAATCAATGGTGTGTTGGTTTATCTTATTCAATTTGGGAAATTCTCTAATCGATAACCATCACTATGAGTTATGTGATGATACATCGTCTTGTCTACGCTGTCAGAATTGTCCTATACTTTGCCGGAATATAAGACATCCTTAACTAAGTGGATCCACTAAGCTATGCTTAAAAATCAATAAGGAATCATCTAAAAAGTATGACCCTTTCTACCCACGTTGGCTACATGGTTTATGAGGACTTTGAGTTGTTTGAACTCGTCCCCATATCGTTGTTCAATACCAATCCCCTTAAAAGAACTCAGACGGGTCAAACGATGGAAAAACGACGGGGGCAGGTGACAGGGGCGGACCTACGTGTCCCTTAGGGGTTCACCCGAACCCCCTCGTCGAAAAATTACACTGTATACATAAGGTAAACTTTTGATGCTAAGCGTATATATAGAAAAATGAACCCCCTCAACAACCAAAAGAGGAGTGTGGCTCACTGGCAAAGAGGTTCATTGTTAAGCTGCAAGTTCCGTGTTCGATTCTGATTGAATGCAATAAGTTTATACTTTTTTTTCCTGCTTTGAAAAGGCTGAGATGGGCTCAGGTTTTGGACTTAGAATACCCAATAAAAGGCCTCATTATTTTGTATTCAATCTAAAACTATATTATTTTTGTTTTTTTATCTTTCTTTTTATGTTATATCTTTTTCTTAATTTATCTTTGTTTAAATTTATTAGCCACATTTTTTATATTTTCATCTTTTATTCTTCTTATTTATATTGTTCATTTTATTTCTACATAACTCTCTTCTCATGTACTAACTTAAAGAAACTCTTTGAGAAAATGATGAATCATTATTGTCACAATCCGATTTCTCGAATCATGATGGCACCTACTATACCCTACCAGTAGGTAAGCCAACCCAAAACCCAGAACATCAAGCAATGAGTGTAATGGTAGAAACTAGCGAAAACAATAAACTAAACAAGGACAACAAGGCGGAAGCAAACCAAAATAAATATATACATGATCCCTCCCAAAACTTGGAAGTCACTAGTACAGAGCTATCTAATAAAGAGTACAAGTCCCAAAAGTGGACCACAACAGAGCATGTCTCAAAGGCAACAAGACTAGCTAAAACAAAAGAAGGAGACAAGACAAACCAAAACACCAAGTGCTCGCCCTCGTCTCCGAATCACAACTGCAAAAAAAAAAGGCTGGAACTACTCACCGCTGATAACTAGTATTGGGACCTACATCACGAAATAGATGCAGAGCGTAGCATGAGTACCAACACAACATGTACTCAGTAGGCATCATAGGCCGACTGAGCAAAAAGGGTAAAAGCAATAAGAAAGGATAGAATCTAGACACAGAAAGGTCAAAGAGGATATGAAAAGAAAGCATACGAGCATACCAGAAACAAACTAAGTACAACTAAACTAAACTTAACTGGACCCCCATAAGCCCAGAAGGTACACTTGTGCGCAAGTTTAAATAAAATCTAAACGGACCCCCATAAGCCCGACAGGTACACAGAAAAGCTAAGTCTACTGAGAAAGAAGAAAATCGGGCTCCCAGCCCAAAGTAACTAAGATAATCCATCAGACTCCACCCAGCCAGCAGTGCACTCCCAGCCCAGCTAGAAAGAGTGACCCCATGGGGCACCCAACCAAACAGTTCACTCCCAGCCCAGCTAGAAAGAGGGACCCGTGAGTGAGGTAGATATCGCGAGTCGTCCTACCGTGCAGTCAGCTCCCAGCCCAGCTAGAAAGAGCAACCCGGGGACACCCATCCAGCAGCACACTCCCAGCCCAGCTAGAAAGAGAGGCCCGGGGGCGATCGCCGATATCACCGAGTCTACCCAGCCAGCGATACGTTCCCAGCCCAGCTAGAAAAAATGACCCCGGGGGTGATGGTATCTCCAATAGGATCCAATCCAACAACAACCACTGTGGAATGTCGTCCACTCTAAGAACGCATAAAAGGCTCCAAGCCTATACTATCTCAATCCCGCACCTCTAGTGATGCATCGGACCTTCGAGAATGCGTCGGAACCGCAAAATGAGAGAGAGAAGATACAAACGCGCAACAAGGAGCGATAACGGCTAATCTAAGGCTCAAACTATCAGACTCAAGTCTGCTACTCCAGTCTACAAGGAGCTAAGTCATCCAAACGACGTCAGCAAAAAGTCAAGGCTATCCAACCCACACGGGTCATAAGTCTAAGGTAATGCTAGCCTAACTAGACTAAGGACATCACGCTTACGGTTAAGGATGAACAAGGCATATAATACAACATACATTAACATTTAGCACATAAGCATGCAACTCTACTAAACCGGCTAACATGATACTACACCCGAAATATGGCCAATTGATCCTAGCAGGAGGTATCTAATCAAAGTAAAGTACGAAATTGGTACCCACCCCCAATTCACTCCAATCGACATATTTTTACATAATTAAGCTCAATCTAATAGAAAGGAAGCCATAGCCTACCTTAAGGCTGACCGCGCGCGCTCCAAATCACTTCTCCAGAGCTTTTCCTTTCCGAACGGCCTCAAAACGCTACCCCGCTATCAAAAATAGAGTCACAACGTTAGTACGGTTGTTTAGACACCAAAATCACAACAAACAGGGACGGGTCAATTTTGGAGTCAAAATGGGAATCGTGGGACCCGCACCGAACTGTCCGAATTTGACTCCGTCAAGACACCCTAAACAACACCCCAAACTTGTGTTCCAAAATGGAACATAATTCGGGGCTCAAAACGCAGCAAAAACCAACAAGCAAGAAAATCACACTTTAATCAACTTAAAGAAAACCTAGAGCAGCAGTCTAAACTCAGAATTAACGAGAATAGAAAAGTTCCCAGCACTCCTTGAGCACTCTACCAGTTATCCACGATAATTCCCAACATTTGGGACTTCGAATCACCCAAAACCAAGCTAAAATGAAAGAGATATGACCAAAACAAGAATGTCAAAAACAAAGGCTCGAAAAAGGGTACAACAGTCAGGTTAATCACGAAATTACTTCAAACTATGTGCACCCGACAAATTCCGAACACTCTATAGCGAAGACACCGAGAATACGAAGCTCCTGCACTTTGAATCACCTAAATCGGTTGAGAGATGAGAGAGTTATGAGGGTTTTAAGGTTTGGAAAAATGTTGCTGTTTTTCTGCGCTAAATAGCAGATTTTCTGCAATTTTCCAAAAACTAAAAACTCCGACGGGGTGTTCCGATCTCGTTCGGGATCCCGTGCACGTAAAGGATATATGCAACCATACCAAAATCGATATTCCAGACTCAACGGCGCAGTCGAAATTTCCATCAGAGGTCATCTCGATAAAAAATTGTTCCCACTTCCAAAAGCTATTTTAAGTCAAAAACCACAAAAGGGCTCGAAAAAATATCGAAAACCTCGGGACACAAAAGAAGGGTCAATCTAGACCAAACTTGATATTCCGGAGCTAACCACACTGACGGAATTCTCATCCGAGCGCATTTACTCAGAATGTTGACTAAAGTCAAACTTAGGCTTAAACTTAAAGTTAAAACGCCTAATCGCACTGACTCACACTAATCGGGAGTCATGTTGACCATGCCATTAGCCTAAAATGACCCTTCTGGAGCTGATGGAATCGTCAGAATTGGATTCTGATGTCATCTTCTTGAACTTTTGATCGAAAATGATCGTTCAAGGTTCATAAACTCTAAAAACACTAGAACTCGCACCAAGACCAAACGAACGACCAGGTGACCGAACTGTCAGTCCCAGCAAGTCATAAATGACTTGGGGTCGCTACAGGAACGCTCTAAACGACACACAAAAGGCAAAACACAGAAATGACCAAGAGGGTCATTATAGTTATTAAATTTAAAATTGAATTAGAAAACTATTATATAAAATAAAGTAAATTAAGACTAATCGAATGTAACAATTTAAAAGTTGTGAATAATTTTTTAATAAAATCTATTTAATTGATTTTTTTTTCTTAATTTCATTGTATCTCTTTCTTACTATTTTCAAGTCGATTTTAAAGAGATTAAAACTAAACTAAACTTATTTTATTGGTTCATAATTTGTTTTTTTTTAACAAATGATTAACCTAGTAAATTGAATTAAATTAACTAAAAAAATCGACGATGTCATTTATTCATCTTCTGAATATGCACTATAATATTAGTAACTAGATCTTTACATCTTTCTAAAGAATCTTGATGATTTTTAAACTAACATATAATTGAATGTGCACTAATTCAAAATTTAGAAAAAAAATTAAAAAGTAGAATACTGCAAAATAAAAAGAAAGACACTACAAATTTTAAATGCTCGATGGACTAAGGTAAAAGTAGGAAGAACCTAAACACAATATGACAATATAAGTTAAATTTAGCGGATTAAAATTAATATTTTCCTCTCATGTCACTCGGTTTTTCATCTTGTAATTTTTACTTGTTTACTTCTTTATACTTCGCACCCCCTCAACAAAAATCTTGGATCCGCCACTGGCAGGTGACCCTAGCGCACTGAGTGGCGCGGGGCGCCAGCCCCTGAACTTCAGAGAGCACATCTTGGTGAACTACAGGGGCGCCGCGCCCGCCCTCCTGGTGCATCAGTGGCGCATCGCGCCACCCCTCCCCCAAAACGAGCCGATGAATTTTTCTTCTTATTTTCTGACCCTAATTCTCCTAGAATCGATTGCTTTCCTCAAATTTCCTTAGATTCATTTACCCAATACAAGTACACAAGAACCTACTCACTTTTCCTTAAGAACAACCCTCGAAGATCGAAATCTTCACCTCAAGAATTCATCAAACTCCATAAACAAAGCATGAAGAACAAAACCTCAAGAACACCCATCAAGAATTCAAATCATTCAACCTTTAGAACAAAATTACGGATGAAATTTACATGATTGGCATGTGGGTGAACGAACTCAACACTATGAAAACTTACATACCTTAATTTGGCAAAATTTCTCGACAAATCTCAAGAATCTTGACGAACGCCTTGAACTCATCTCAAAACCCCAAGTGTAATTTAAAGTTGTAAAAACTTACCCAAATCAGTTTAGACCCCTAAAATATTACTAAAAATGTTTAGATCTTATGGGGTAAGGAAAAGACAAAAATACCCCTCATTAGTTCCGGTAAATTTTCTTAATTGGACAAGCTGACTTCAAACGGGCATATCTCCCTCATCCGAATTCAAAATTTAGAAAATACGATGACGTTGGAAAGAGGATTCTAATATCTTTCATTTGATATCTTATGGGCCACCTAAATCATCATGTACCGAAAGTTCTGACCGTTTTAAGTTGACCTAAAACTCACAACTTAAGCTTAACTTGAACAAATTTCAAATTAGCTCTTTCTAAATTTAGCTCCTTATAATACCGAGGTGTTACACAAACTACTACCTTTTCACATTTCAATTAATCTAAGATAATTTTTTATATGTTATGTATCTATAAAATAGTACTAAAAATTAAGTTAGAATATTAAAAAATTGGTTAACTCTCAAAATTTCACCCATATTGTATAATTGAGAATGAAGGAGAAATATATATTATTTGAAATTACATTAAGAGTACTATAAATCACAAGAATTAACAATTTAAAATATTTAAAAAACATATTAAAGTGTGATTAACTCTCAAAATTTCACATGTACTATATAAATTGGGACAAAGGTAATAACATATATAAATTTTTTTAAAGTCTTGAATGCTTTGTTTGTTAATTGATTCAATGTAGATAGATTTACAAGTTATGTACACTTGCAGCTGAGATTTTGGAACTTTACCCCCACTTGAGCTAGGGAGATTTTTCTTTGTTTGTCCTTAAATTCCCAGGTATAGTTGGTAGATTCTCGAATTAGCTTCTCTATTCACTAGCCTAAGATTCGGTGGGTTGAATCTAGCATATGAATTAATACCACCATCTAAATTTTAAGTTTTTGAAGTTAGAGAAACCTACCCAAGTAACTACCTATTACAAGCGGTTAGAAGAGACTTTGTGAAGAAGTTACACAGTCTTTTCAGGTGGGTGTTCTGCACGGGTTCTTCTGAGTGTTGGTTTCATATCATTAGAATACCTATATGCTCTCACCAGGTGCGTGACATTTAAAACCAATAGAACTTCTTTTCCAACTCAAGAGCAACTTATGTATAAGCATCAACCTGTATATTATGCATCTTTTACGCAAAACTACTTATTTTGACTGAAAATTTGAATGAATTAACTCACTATATACTTGTTGATCTATCTGGTAAACTGAATGTCTTGCAGTGGCTTCTATGACTATTTGTTGGTCTATGGTCCCATCCGTCGTAACCCTTACATTTCATTCTAGCGAGTTTTAAGTTTTATTTTTCATTTCATGTGGTTCCTCTTGAAAATTCTTAAACTCAAAGGTACTTGCTAAATTAAACACGCAGTTAGCAAAAATATTTGCAAGAGCATTTCGTTCCCTTAAGGAATGTTGTAGACATAGAACTTCGCATCAAATTAATAGAGTTGACCTCCATTGTCACACTCCAAGGTGTATCCCAAACTCCATTAATGATATTCACCATTGCCAGAGATTCAGATTCCACTATGATATGAGAATATTGATTCTCTAAACAGTATTGCAATCCTTCCTTATTGCAATAGCTTCTGCTACCAGGCTAGAGGAATCCTGAATCTTCATCTCTTTTGCTCCCAGTAGGTTATCAAAGATTAATTGGCAAAGGGTTCACTCTCAAAACTTAATTTGAGAAATAGACGCTTGATTTCTTTTTTTATTTAATGTTTAGGATTAGGGTTAGAAAAAGTGAAAACGTGGGATTGGGTTGTGGGGTCATGGACCTTTACATCATTGTAAGAACTTAGAGGATAAAAATACAAGTATATAAAATATTATTTTCATCCCAACACTTTAACATTAAATAAATTCATCCCTCCAAAAAATTAAATTACAATCCCAAGGAATATAAAAAAAATATTTAATAATATTTTGTAAACATTTTGCGAGGAAACCTCAGAACATTCTCGGAGAACCTCTTCTCCAAGTGCCTCTTCGTCTTCCATAAACCTGTTTTATCGAAATCATCAACCTCCATAAAACTGACCATTCTCCAACAAACCTTGCATCTTCCATTATTTAAAACATAAAGAAAAGTGAGATCCTATAATTGTTCCTGAAAAACAAACTGAAGTGGGTCTTTTTTTCATCAATCTTCTTCCCTAAGTTTAGTTGAATCTTTTTCAATCTTCTTCCTCAAGTTTAGTTGGATCTTTTTCGATCTTCTTCCTCTCAAGTAAGTTTAATTGTGTTTTCAATAGCTTTTAGCCTATTTGATTTTTTTATCGCAATAGCGAAATTTAGATATCTACTTAAAGTTCTAAACATCTCACCCATTTTAGTTCATGTTTATTTGGAATCATTACTGATGTTTTGCTTTGGACAATGCGTATAATTTTTTTATTTTTTATGTTTATCTGGCCTATCAATTTGAAAAATTTTACTGTATTTTGGTCGATTTTATGGTGTTTATGTCAGTGGCATTGTTGAGTCTTGTTGGAACTGCTACTTGTTTTGCATATTTTTTTTAACATTACTCTGTTTGTGTTAATAGTCTACTGGTCGATATTTTGATATGAAAATTATATTTTTATATATAGTACAATATGGCTAAAACTAGAGGCGGTATCGTTAAACGATTTGTTCCTAAGGCTTCTAAAAATAAGAAACGAAAGGCTGTAGAAGTTTCCAAATCTTCAAAAAAGAAAAAAATTATAGTTGAAGAACCTGAGTCTAACTCGAATTTTGATATAATGGCTGAGATTCACAACTGCGAGGTCAGTAGTGTCCAGGCTAGTGATGATGTTGAATCTAGTGAAGAAAGAACTGATAGTGAAAATGATGAGAGTTGTAGAGATACCTGAGATACTGGAGATGAGGATGATGATCATATGTCCTTGCTAATTTGTGCAAGAGATATCTCTCGTAAGTCGTATAATCTAACCACATGGATGAACGAGTTAGGATAGTTTCCAACGAAAATTTCTATGAGAGCAAGGATGGCTGTTTATCGTGATTTTAGAAAACTTTTAGTTCAAGAAAATTTATAATGACTTGAAAGGTACTTGTTTTGGACACTTGAGGCATATTCCAGAATATTTCAAGTTCAATGGACAAGATGGTCCATTATATATTGCTGCAACATGTGAAAATTGATAAAAAAAAATAAAAAAATTACATGAAATGTGGTTCTATGTGAATGATAAGTCTACTTGTTTTGGCTTAAGAGAATTTTCATTCATTACGGGGCTAAATTGCTCAGCATACCCCCGTGATGCAAAAATGACAAAAGTCCTTCAGAAATGTGAGAAATTTCATTATAAGGTGACCAAGAATAAGAACATCACTACTACAAAGTCGATGAGTTTGATCAAGGGTACCAGATTGAATAAGGAGCAGAAGTTGAAGTGCTCTTTATTTTGGTTCGTCCACTCGATGTTGCTTCTCCATGATCGATATAGATTGTGGATTCAAACCACATTAAGATGGTGGATGATTTAGATTTCTTCAAGAGTTATCCGTGGGGGAAAGAGTATTTTTATCTAACAGTGTTGTATTTGAAGAATAAAATCAATTTGAAGAAGCAGAGTAAAGTGTATAATAAAAGAGGGAACGCATCGTATGGTCTGTATGACTTTCCTTAGGCATTTCTGGTACTTATTATCAGTTATGTACTTGATTTATGATAAACTCTTATATATTTATATAGAATTTCATAGCCTCTATTCATTTATTTTTTATTTTATTAATTTCAGGTTTGGATAAATGAGGATTTTCCTCATCTTGATAAGTATGCCAATAAGTATATATCTTATTAGTGTTGAAGTGTAGATGTCGTTGGTACAATCTAAACAAAGCACATGAAAAGGTATCAACTATCTTAATTATCTATATATTTTGACCAACAGTGACAATAGATATCCGAGTTTTACAACAATAACAGAGTATAAATTACTACTTTTTTTATATCGTCTGATTTTTCGACAATTCTTTAAGGTGTCATTTGGTAAAGTGTATATCTAAGTAAGACTTGCATTAGTTATATGTTTGATTAGTTATACATAGGTTATTTATTATGCATTGTTTGATTTTGGGCATTAAAAATAGCATGCATGAGGAAAATTAATAATTTTAGTGGGAAAAAATGTTAAAATAAATGTTTTGGAGAAAATTACATTCTAATGCATACTTTAAAATCATTGCATTACAAATATCATAAATTTCCATATATTAATAATACACACCTTAATACACAATGAGTGGACTCAATAATAAACATTAATAGACAGTGTACAAAATGTATGTTATCTTTTGATTGATCTATATTATATCATGAGTAAATTCGATAATAATTGACATTAAATTGACCAAAATATTGGGGTCCAATATAAACAGTAGCTTGAGATCTCCATTAGCTTAATTACAAACACAAAGTTAGTCAAATCCATCTAAGATTTGTTGTTTTCCATACATGTGATTATTTTATGTCCGAATATCTTGCAAATTGAATATTTGTTCCTCCTCTTGCTCTTGAAATTCTCACTGACACCATTGACACGTTTTCTTTTCTTCCTTCCAAGCTTGGTATCGACAAGGAGTAGAAGAATATGCACGCTTAGAAATTCTTCTAGCACACACCATTCCAACTCGATAGGGACAACATTAATAGATTCAGAGTAAGCAAGGAGGTATGTTTCAGCTTTATATAAAGGTGAAGAATATTCATAAATGCTCGTACCATACTCATCGTCATGCTTCGATCTCAAAGCAGTCATTGCGTGAGCGCACAGTATCTTGACCAAGTCATATTCCCTACAAGAACATGAATTTTACAGTAGGTTCACGATGGAAATAGAACATGCGTCGAACATGGTGAATTGATTGCCATCCCAGTTATGTTCTCCACATACAAAGAGTCGCCTTCAATCATTTTTTTCTTGCGATCCTTTCGGCAGCTGGCACCATTTTATTACCCTTTGATTTAAGGACATGTGCATGCCTCTCCTTGAACAATTCTCCAAATGTCTTAGCAATCGAATTAACTATGAATGCCACAAGGTACTCTATCTCGTCTATCAACATAGCGTTGAGTGACTCGGCAATATTTGTGGTTATCACATCATACATGTTACTTGGGAAATGTGCTCTGCTCCACTTTTTAAAACCAACTTCATGTTTAAGGACGACGGCAGCCTCGGGGGATTTGTCCTTGAATTCTGCAAAATGATCGTTTAACTCCTCCAAAGAATATGTCTTTGCCGCATTGTAGTATAGATAGAGGGAATCTCCACGGTGGTGATTTACCCGAAGATTTTTATCGAGGTTCCTCATGCAATTCTGTGATGAGCATGATTGTAAAACTTTGCAATACCATTGGTAATGCTCTTGTGTCTATCAGAAATAAAACACAAATATGATTCATCGACCACAATATCCTTCAACTTCTCAAAGAAGAATGGCCAAGATGCATCATTCTTTTGGCCAAGATGCATCATTCTTTCGTCCAAGACACAAAAGGCAATTGGATAAACATGATTCTTCGTATCTTGTGCAACAGGGATCAACAATATTCCCTCGTATTTACCATGTAAATGAATGTCGTCGACCACAATTACCTTTCTCAAGTGGGAAAATTTCCTAATGCAAGCACCAAGAGCTAAGAAGTAATACATAAGAGTGGTGATCATATTGTATCCCGCTTACCATGATGCAATAACTAGAACCAATATTAAGAGTGTTGATCATATATGAAAAAGCCGATAAGCATGAATATCCATGTTCCGCTGTCCCTCAAACCATTTCCTTGGCAGTCACACCTCCCTTCTAACATTTCCAAAAGCTTGGACAACAATGAAAAAAATTAAAAATAGTCTTCTGAATCTCTTTAAAATTTGGACCCTTGCTATTACGATAAAGATTCACACAAAGCGATGCAATGACTTTGGTCGAGATTTTTCTATGGCTGCTGATGGCATGTTCAACACCGCAACTGTGATCGCCAATATACTTATAGATACGAAATTTTTCCGAACATTAATATTTCTTTGCTCGCAATATCCACGCACAATATGAGATACATATTTCACCTTTAAGTATTTATTACAACTCTTCACTATAGCAAAATCAAAAGATTTTCTAGCCGTTGCTTTGGCTAATAACAATTGTAGCTCACTCTTGGTACTAAATGTTTCATACAAGTAAAAATTAGTTCCATCAGAAAAATAATGGTTGGATTGTGATCTCTATTCCTGCTCTCCCCACACTTCTTCAAAATGTTCGAAATCTTCCGCATATTCTAGCTTATCTTCAACATCCACTGAATGATCATACATGTTCATTGAATCATCACCCAAGCAGTCATTTGACGTATCACAAAAGCTCTCATTTGGTTGATCACCCAGGTTCTCATTTTCAACCGAGTCGTTGTTGTTAAAAGAATTTGTTGGTTCAATCGGAGACTTCGCAATGACATTTATTCTCAATATAGGCCTAGAACCATCAACAACAATATCCATCATGTACAAGCTCACATGTATGTCATTAATGTGAAATGTATTTTTCCACTCTCATTCATTTGATAGCTTATCACCAAGTTGCTTGGCTCGCAGGCTAACTCACCGGCCTCAATTATGCTTGCAATCATATTGTCATATGAACCATTGCGATGCAACGCAATGGGCACTATCATGTTACTAAAAAAATTCCAATACCAATTTTTGAGAGTCTCCTCCCATACTCCCATATAATTACCACCAACAACAAAAAATTTAGCTACTGTCATATATAGACTACACTGATAGATACTAGATTATGATATCGGTAATTAGCGGTCAATGACTGGTACGAAATTCGCACAAAATGCGAATGAACAAAATTGGGTTCAGATCAAGCTCCTAAAATGGAGAACATGTATCTATAGTTCTTCTAAACTACTAAAGTTTATCTAAGAACGAGTTATGAAATGATTTTGGAAGATTTTTTCAAGCTTCTAAAATGGCGGAATTTTTTTTCTTTGAAGCTATTTGAAAGAAAATGGTATAAAAATTGAAGCAATGACTAGATGATGATGATTTCACCTGTTAAAGCTATAATATCGTCGGAAAAGTCACCGGAATCAGCTAAATCAGCTACAAAAACAGGAGCATTTTGGTTTCTTCTTGGAGAGTTTTTCTCTAGTGGAATTGTTTTTAATAAATGAAAAAAAAAACAATTCCACATTTGTTGGATGAGTGGGGATCAAAGTGTAGTATTAAAAACTTGAGAGTAAGGTGTTGTATGTTTTAAAAGAATATTGAGTGATGTCATATTTAGTGTCTAAAGTTTAAATTTTTGAAGACTTGTGTCTAAATGCTCAATTAAGTTTGGAGAGTGGCTATTTTGCCAACTCTCCCAAGTTACCATAGTGATCCCTAATACATAAAGAAGCAGCACTAGGACCAGAATTTCCCCTAGAGTCCCCATCAGTATTACATTTCAACCAACCTAAAGGTGGGGGAACCATATAACCACCATGTGATGACAACTTGGCCTGTAATTTTCTACCCAAGAAACTATTTGAGGCCAAGTGTGAGAAGTGCTCAAGTCCTAGTTGAACCTCAATCAAACAAACTTGCAAATGCTAGAGTTCATGTCCAGAAACATCTTCCCCCTCGAGAAATTCCCACCATGTCACACAACATTTCTTCTCTTCCATATGGCCCATAAGATAAGAACGGGAATAATTTGATAAATCTCTCTTTGCCTTGGATTTCCTTGAGTAAATCACAACTTCAAGTATTTAAAAACATATTGAAAAAGTTGATCAACTCTCGAAATTTCACATGTGCTACATAAATTGAAACATTGAAAATAACATATATTACATAAAATTAAGGACTTAAAATATTTAAAATTTCACATGTGACACATAGATCACAATAATTACCAACCGAAAATATTTTTTAAAATATATTAAAAAAACTAATTAACTCTCAAAATTTCACATGTGCTATAAATATTATTCAAAAAATACATTAAAAATAATAAAATTAATTAACAATAAAAAATATTTAAAAATTTAATTGACTCTCTTAATTTTATTTGTATCATATAAATTAAAACAAATAAATTAATAGATATTGGGCTCGGACTCACCCGATCTCTTTTGCACCTAGTATCTATACATAAATAGAAAAACTCTTCCAAAATGTCATACTCATAAAAGGAAAAAGTAATAGAGCCTGCATGTGACTATTAATTTAAATCAATAGGTGATACTCTCTCTGTTTCTAATTATTTGTTCATTTTTTAGTTATTCCTAATTATTTGTTTATTTTGATGAATTAAAAAAGGACAAAAAAAAACTTTATCTGTTATACCCTCAATTAATTACTTTGAAAAAGGTAAAACTTTTTGAAAAAGTTTTTAATTCACACACTTCATAATTAATAGAAATAAAATGGTAAACTCACTATGTCAATCATTATTTACTTAATAGGTGAGTCCATTTAAAAGTGAACAAGTAATTAGGAACGGATGAGTATTTGTTAAGAGTAAAGACAGAATTTGTAGGACCCATCCTTTTGTCAGCGTATGAGGTGTCTACTGTCTACTTCTAAATGTGTTGCCAATTAATGTTTCTCTCACCTAAATAATTTGTGTTAAATTTGTTTCTTCCTTTGTTTTCTTTCATACACATTTTTTCTTATTTTTTGTTACTTCAAAATTTGGAGTCTAACAGTAAATCATTTTTGCTAATTATGTCAAAGACAAACTCAAAAAAATTCAAAAGCAGTCAGCACCAAAGCCACCAAATCAAAGGCCGACTGAAGAGAGAAGTTACTAAAGAAGTTGTTTAAGGCCTTCCAGAATAAACTTCACGGGCGTTTAAGTATCCACCTAAAAATATTGATGGTGATCACAAACCAATGAACAAAGCTCAACCACGACAGAGTACAGACCAAAAATCTCATTTATGTGGCACTCTTTTCTTTTTAGTCTGTACCAAAAAGATGTCATCTTATTATAATTAGAAATATTTTAACTTTGAAATTCTTTTTTTACCCTTGATAAAATGATTTACAACCACATAAATATCTAAGAATTATATCAGATAAGAAGTTTCAAAAGTTCTTTTTTTCCCCTTAAAACATACCTAAAATGGGATGGAGGGAGTATGTGTTGTGTTCGATGTTAAATATTTTCTTATTTGATTTTAGATCTTTAATTTGTTCTTGTAACAAAAACCCCAATAAATTATTTTATGAAAGTGGGAACAATGCATTTATCCATCATGAAATTCTCCATATGAGAGTAACCTAGCTAAAATAAGTTCAGGTCTTTTAGTTGTAGAAACAACATTAAATCTTTGTGGATATCAAATAAAAAACGGAATAGGGTCAAAACTATTCTTAAACTATTTGAAATAGCTTAAATATACCCTTGAACTATGTTTCGACTCAAAAATACCCTTTTCGTCAAACTATTAGGCAACACATACCCTTCTATAGTTAACGGAGGTATCCATATGTGTATTAACTGTCACATGGATGCCACATGTGCACGCCAAACTGACCTCACCTCAACATAGACGAGTATGGAAAAGGGTCAAAACTACCATTAAACTATTCGAAATAGCTTAAATATACCCTTAAACTATATTTCGGCTCTAAAATGCCCTTCCCGTCTAACTATTGGACCATACTTGCCCTTCTGTTTAACAAAAATATTCATGTGTGTGCTAAATGTCACATGGACTCCACATGTGCACGTCAAACACACCCCACCTCCACATAGACGACTTAAAGCCCTAATTTCACTCTTTTCCCCCTCATTTCATCCTGAAAAGTATATATTGAACCAACAAAAAAAAAATTGCGAAAACTTGTATACGTAACCGAATGAAGTAGAGAAATTGCAATTTGATGATCATTTCAAATACAATAAAAGAAACGATCTAAGGTATAATATAAACACACTCATTTTAATTAATCAATTAACATTAATTTATTATTTTAATTTCTCTTAATATATTAATTTTGTTTAAACAAATCTTAGCGAAGCTTTCTTGTTGATTCAACTCACGGTCAGGGCGCAAAATAGCAGCTGTCGTAAGAGACCTAATATACTTATCACCGGAACTCCAGGCACACGAAGACGACTACGGCGGCTTCCCTGGCGGTGGTGACCAAGCTCTGCCACAGCAACACCGGTGCTTTCGCTAATGAGGAAAACTTGACGATCGACTGGAATGACACCTTCGATTGCTATACATCAACGAAGACGTAGTAAGTCTTTATAGATTTCTTAATTTAATTATTTTTTTTACCAATTATCCTTGTTTTGTTCAAGTTTTGAGCTTTTGTTGTCCCTAATCCAGAAGATGCTCTAAATGATTGTTAAGGAAGTTTTAGATTTTATGGAAAGTTAAAGAAACATTCAATATAATAGATGATTTACGGATTAGATAGCATAATTAATTTGAATTTTGTTTAAGTTGTGATCTTCAAAGTACAACATATTAGTATCGGAATAAAATGGAATTGAATTGAGTCAATGTATATTGTATATTCATATAGATATACCCAAATAAAAAAAAATGAAATGAGGGAAAAGAGTGAAATTAGGGCTTTAAGTCGTCTATGTGGAGGTGGGGTGTGTTTGGTGTGCACATGTGAAGTCCATGTGGCATTTTAGCACACACATGGATGTTTTTGTTAAACGGAAGGGAAAGTGTGGTCCAATAGTTAGACGGGAAGGACATTTTTTAGCCGAAATATAATTTAAGGGTGTATTTAAACTATTTCAAATAGTTTAAGGGTATTTTTGATTCCTTTCCGAATAAAAAATAGACCAACATTTCTGGCTTTGGTTGAGAAGAAATCGTCCAAAAAAATGGAAAATTATTTTGTAAGGATCTGAATAAAGAAAACAAGGATGATTTTTACTTTGTATTGTTTTGAGATAATGAAGAAAATGAAACAATATTAATTTTTCATTACTTGATGTGTCGTCGATGTCACTGAGATGCCGCTTAGGTGGCACGCGTGTATATCATCTTCCGATAAAACTGTTACAATATATAAGGTAATATTTAATTTATTTGAAAATAATTAAGAGGGTGTTTAAATGATTGTACATTACTTAAAGTATTAAAGTAAGTTTTTTTCTAAGTTAAGGTGGAGTTTGATGTATTTTCTTATAAAATTATGAATAAAAGATATTTAATTTTATTCTTTTTCTTTTAAATTGTGTCAGAAGTTATTTAGAAAATAAATCAAAATTTATAATTAATATATGATAATGAATGATTTGATAATGACTTGATAGTTGTATTTACAATAAAAACGAAATTAGAAAAAATGTAAAATAATTATTTGACAACAGGTATTTTATTTAGCTTTGAAATTGACGTCTCATACAGTGGCGGAGCTACAGTGTACTGAGAGTGTCCAATTGAACACCCTTTGCTAGAAAATTATATTGTATAGTCTATATGGTATAGATAAGTAAAATGCTACTAGAATTGGTTAAATTTAATACTTTGAATTCCCTTAATATGTTGAGAAGTTGTGGTGCAGTGGCGTGATGATCTCCTGCTCACATTGCACGCGTGGTTCCCTGCAGTTTTATTTTTTATTCATTTTTAGTAGATCTCCTATTACTGTAACGATCCTCGAGTCGTTTTATGAATTTTTAACCATTTTTTTATATTATTAGTAGCTTTTATAAATAAATTATGACTTATAAGAATAAGTGACATGGTTTTCAGATTTAATAAAAGATTATTTTGTTGCTAATAATAATGAAATAAAAAAATAATAGAAAAGAAAAATAAATAAATAAATGAATGAATTAAAGAAATAAAGGCCAAAAGCCCTAACTGTTGAAACTTGAAATAGCGGCTGACGAAAAAAATAAAAACAAAAAAGAAAAGAAAAGAAGGCGCAGAAACTTACCTGCCGACGAACGTAGCTACCGCACACAACGAAGATTGGTCACCGCCTACCAGAAAAGTATGAACCTCTGAGGTAAACATAAATCCTAAATCAAACTTTAAGGATTTTATACTTATATATTTATATATTAATTTCATTGAATTCAATTGTTTCTACAATCTATTGAGACGACATTGGTATTTGGGTCCTGTCAAGTAATGGATAGTATTATATCAGAAATAAAATATATGGTGAATAATATATAGAAATTTAATGTGTGGCAAATGGATTCTGGAAATTTGTTGGGTTTTAATTTTCTTTAAATATTTCTTATAATTAATTATATAATAATTCAAGGTTCACTATTATTTTGATGACTATTACCAGCATGATAAGTGCCATTGAGGGCTAATCATTGGCCAATGCGAGCATAGTTCATGGTTGAAAACATTAAATATGGTTGATACTGGAAATTGCTTTTGTAGCGATAATTGGGGTTTGCAAACAGTGAGTTCCCAAGTTTGGTATATTGAGATATGAAATTTAATATTGTGTGTTATATTATATGAAAACTATTAGGGTTGTAGTGTTTGTAGAAATTATGACTTAATCCTAGACTTGAAATTCAGGAAGTATGAGATTTGACCTATTGGTTGGAATCAAGATTTAGAAACTTTATTATAAATTCGGGTGAGTTTTGGGTCTAAGATAGACATATGATAATATGAGTGTTGTTAGTTCGAAAGTCTTATGGTAATTACTTATTTGAATAGATTACATTTATTTGGAGGCTGAATGAAAGGGAAAGACTCAAGTCCCGGAGTGATTGTTCGACTATTTGAGGCAAGTGGATTTCTAAACCCTTGTTAAGTGTATGGAATTCGTGTATATCCTTGTAATATGTGTTTGGGGGTAATGAGATTTGGTGATGGGTTGAATTGTCCACATTGATTAATTCTAATGATGAAAAAGGGGTAATAAAAGGCAATGTGATTAACTAACTTGATTTATTATGTGTGGCTGTGTTCTTTATTGAACATGTATGCTTGTGATAACTGAGGTGATTACATATCATATTGATATTTGATTGAGATCGCATATCCCTTTTATTGATATCATATCGTGCACATGCATTGACATGCGATTGACTGTGAGTAAAGGTCTAACACGTGGAGATCGTCCATTTTGAGATCAAGTATGATTATAATTTGGGAACGTGGAGATCGTCAGTGCGAGTGATTAATTTGATTATAAGTTGGGCACGTGGAGATCGTCCGTGCTGGGGATTGATTGATTTATGATAGTGAGTTGAGATCGTCCGCATAAACACGTGGAGATCGTCCGTATCGGTATATGGACCTCGTGAGTCCCCCATGGGTCATGAACTCTCGATGTATTTCCGAGGAGTATCATGTATATACGGTTGAGAGAGTACTTGGTATTTTGAGGCATATCATTTCATGGTGTCATATTGCATTGCATCCCATGACACCTTCATTCTTGATGATTATGTGTTTTATTTGTGGTTGAAAAGTACTTGATATTTGATTACCTCTATGTGATGAACTTGATCTTGTGTGTTGCTGATATTTGTGAGTGCCTTTTTGTGGAAGTTGTGATTGATGAATATTGAGCTTGTTGTTGAGGATATGTAAATTGTTAAAATGATTGTTGTTGAGCTGGGTGCTATGTAACTGTGAACTGTTAGGTTGGGCTGATTCTATGCAGGTTGTAGTTGTGGAGGTTCGGTTGGTGTGTAAGGAGTACCCGTATTCTATCCCCTTAGCTTGTGTTTAGAAGTTTACTTGCTGAGTACCGTGTGGTTTGGTACTCACCCCTTGCTACTACATTTTTTTGTAGGTTACTAGCCCAAACTTTTGTGATATTTTCTCTTCTCCTTGTTTGAGGCTTCTTTTGGAGGTTTGTGAGGTAGCTGCTTTTCATTTCAGCGGACCTTCTTTCTATTTAATTATGATCTTGTTCTGTTCTAGAAACAATGTCATTGAACTTGTATTTTCCTTCAATTTTGTTATAACACATTAGAGGCTTGTACACGTGACAACCAGATTTTTGGGGTATGGTTGAGTTAATTATAAAATTTTCCGCATTTTATTGTAAGGGTTGAGTTTTAGGCTGACTTGTCTTGGTGGGATAAGACGAGTGTCATCATGTCCATTTTGGATCGTGACAATTACATTGCTCCTTTAATTGTCTAAGCTAATTAAATTACTTTATAAATAGTAGTTATTAAATTTGTTATTTTTGAAGTAATTCAGATACTATTCATCAAAACGATTTTTAATTAGAAATCTACTTTTAGTAGCCAATTGAATTTTCAATGAATTGGATTTTTTATTTCTTTTCATTAAAATTTGAAATAAAATTTAAATGTAATTATTTAACTTAAAGTTAATAAAAAAATTCCAAACTATTCATAAAGCGAACAAAAGAACACCTTGTTTGATTCTGATTCCATTATTCATGTATCATTGTTGTTGTCATCAGAGATTAGTGAAAACTTGAAACGTAAAAATGATTTCATTTTAAGCTTAATTCCTCCTCCTTTTTTTTTGCTTTGTTCGTTCACTTCATATTAAATTAAACACAAATATTAAAGCTAAATATTATGCAATATATTTTTAAAAATTTTGGAACATTTATTCGTAAAAAAAAGTAATATTAATATTAAGTAGTTTAATTTTAAATTTTTCAATGCATCCATTTATAAAAAAAAATTGTTTATGTATTACTTGGACATCCTTCGTAAAATTTCTACCGTCAAGAACACAGTCTCCACAAAAATATGATCCTCACAAATATCACAAGAATAAATAATTTTAAAATATTAGAAGAAGAAAAAAACCCTAATGTTAATACTTAATATGAAGAAAAAATGGTACTAAATTTGAATGTAAAAGAAAGGAAGAAACAAATTTACCAAAAAGGTGAAGGAAACATTTGGGAATATATGGTCCTACCAATATGACACCAACAAACGAGAAGGGCTAAAATGCCATTCAACTATTTGAATGGCTATAAAATTATCTTTCAGCCATCTTTCGACATTTAAATATCTTTGATGTCAATTTTTTTAGCTTAAAATATCCTCGATATTTGCTCTTTGGTTCACATTTACTCTTATTTTAAATAGTTCACATAAAATAAATTATTAAGTATTTATTTATTAAGTTGTCTAATTTGATTAGTTCAAATTTAAATCTTTATCAAATAAATAATAAAAATCACATATAATTCATCTTTTGACTCGATATGCTTGAAAATGATATTCAAAAAATTATTTATTTCATGATATCTTTCTATTAGCCTATTTTAAATCAATAACGAATTTATTATAACTCAACTCATAAGTAGAAATTCATCTAAAATCCGCGTTTGAATGTTCATTATTCTTTTTATTAATATAAGATTTTCTATTAATATCTAATTGTCTTGTTCATTCCCTATTTTTATTCTTATTTATTTATTATCTCTTATTCTAAAGTAGGATATTGAAGACTCAAAATTGAAATGAACTTATATGTTCATATTCTTCTAATTTATATTATTATCATGAGTGGGGTAGGGATGAGAATAGGAGAAAATATTATCTTTATTCGCTTATTTTAAATTGTGGATACACACAAAAGAAAAATACTATTAAATTATCTTCTATGGAACTAATTATTTATGTATCAATGTCCTTGTTATTTTCCTTTTTTTTCTCCCTTGTTTTATCATAAGTTTAGAATAATTAAAATTTAAAATGGTGGACAAGATTCAAGAAGAAAAAAATGGAAGAGACAGGAAGTGAATAGGGGGAGAGGTGATTTTACTACCGAACACAAAATCATGTCAATAATATGAGCCCGTATATTAAGTAATTTAAAATTGTTTTAACTTAAAAAGGCATAAAATACCCTTAAACTATGAGATTTAGTATAATATTGTACTCTCATCCATCTTATGAGTGTGGGCCAATTAGAAATAAAGGTATTTCAGAGCCAAAAAAATGACTTCAGGAGTATTTGGAGGTTGAAAGGTGGATGAAGTATAGTTTTATACCAATTCGAATAGTTGAAGGACATTTTAGAAAAAGACAAATATACTTCGAACTATCGTAAATGATATGCAGACACCCTTTGTTATACTTTTGAGACATTGATGCCTCTACTGTCCAAAAACTAGAGTATACATACTCTTTATACTAACGGACATACACGTTTCATAATCTTATCCATCAACTCAACATTTATTAAATATTGGATCGACGAATAAGATTGCGCCACGTGTCCCTATTTAGTCTTCAGTTAGAGTGAAAGACATATATGTTCTAGTTTTTGGACGGCAGAGACACAAATGTCCCAAAAGTATGATGAATGATATCTGCATACTATTTACGATAATTCAGGATATATTTGTGGAAACATCTAAAAAATTAAATAGACCAATTTTGCAATTTCTGGAAAATTTCAAACAGCTATATTCTTCATATTTGATCACAAATTGAGCACCAAATATGTAGAATTCTTAGACATTTAACTTGTAAGTTCAACCACAAGTTCACAATCCAAACCCAATGAACCCCAATCACAATTTTTAATTAATTTTATAGATTCACAAGACTCATTTGTTATTCTTCAAGATTTTTGAAGCTTGTTAATGGAGTTTTAAAATATTAAACACTCACCATCACCCATCACATTAACTCATATCCACATCTCCGCTTTGAAACAACTAACACAAATAATTATTTTAATTATTTTAAAACCCAAAAAACAAAGAATTTAGGAGTGGTTGTGGGGTCGGGCAAAACGAAAGGGGTGGAGTAACTGATTTGCCTCAAAAGAGAAGTATAGTCTGGAGAAGAAGAGAGAGAAGGAGAAGTGTGGGTATGGTGGGTTATTTCAATGATGAAGAAAAGAGAGGGCCAGAGAAAGAAAGAAAGTTGGGTGCAGGGGTGGAGGAGAAGAAGTAAGTTGGGGGTTGGGGGGGGGGGGGGGGAGGGATGGTTGAAGAACTTGCCCTTTTAAAAAATATTGATTTTTTAAATAAGCCAAACTTGGCCCTATTTTTTTTTGGTTATTTTTTAAAAAATAATTCTTTGGTTATTTTTAAAAAAATAATTCTTTGGTTATTTTTTAAAACGAATTATTTTTTGTTAATTTTTAATATTTTTAACTAAAATTAACTGACGCGTATCGATTTAAAATAAGAAGTTGCATTTGAAGAATATATATAAAATAAAGAAATCATAAAAATAGTATTTCGTGTTAAAATGGAACAGAAAAAATGGAGT
>JAJOOS010004548.1:0-70098 GCA_029582725.1 Solanum chiquidenum
CTATTGATTATGAGCTAATAATGTGATATTAATGTGTAGATTGTTATGGGCTATTGATTTATGTATTGTTCTATATTGAATTATGAGGAATTGATGGTAAATTGTGTTACATTGGATGTTGGCCTTGAATGGGCAATTGTGATCTAAGGTTTATGATGATGATGAAGTTGTGAATAGATTATTGATTCTAGTATTTATATATATATATATATATATATATATATATATGTTGTAGATGTTAGAATTGATTCTAGTATTTTATATATATATATATGTTGTGAATAGACTATGTTTACCTACTCTCACACCTAGTGAAGGATGAATGAAAAGAATGAAAGCTAATGCTAATGAATGAAAGTTGGATCTATTGTAAGGATAGTCTCATAAAGTACTCCTTTAAATGAATGGGGTTCCTAGATGAAAGGTTTTCTCATATTTGAATCAAAGAGCTTCCTTAATGAATGAATGAGGGTTAGGATGGGTATTCCTTCGTGAGTTGAGATGAGAATACTTAGTAGCAATCCTTATCCCTAAATGAACGAATGAAATGAATGTCCAAACTCCATGGGGGATTAATGTCTAGCACCGAGAGGATATGAAGATGGGTGGATACTCCTTTGTTAGTTGAGATGTGAGTATTTAGTAGCAACCCTTAAGATGGGTTCCCCGTCGTTAGATGAGATGTGGGTACTTAGAAGCAATCCTTATATCCCTTAACTATGTGCCCACATAGGACTAGCTAGTGGTCTCTACCACGTAAAGGCTAAAAGAATGACCCTACCTTAGGCAAGTGGGGATCCCTCATCCGGTAAGGGTACTATCGGGATTCCATGTCAAGCTCCATGGTCTATGTCGGTTAAGGCTTTTCCCCCACATTAATGAATGAATTAACTAGGGTCTCTTAAGGGTGTACTACTTAGGATAGGTGGTGGAATGGGACATCATCTAGACATTGCACAAGTAGACATTTAAGGGAGATCTTGGTGTGTCTTAGTAATGATAATGAATGAATGATTCTTATTGGGATAATTAATGAAAGTGTTGGTGTTTGAGCATGCTAATGTGAAGGTGAGTCATATTGAATTGAATGTGAGTGCTTATGTTTAATTGAATGTATGTGATGATCTTAAGTCATTAATGAATGAAGTTGTCGAAATGCATTAAGTTGAATGAACGATTTATGTTGAGATGTGAATGGAGCTTGTCTTGTGTAGCCTGAAGGATCACTTGGGTGTGGTATGGAGAGGTAGTATGGGCTGCCTCACCATGTCTTACTTAGGTGAGTCTTGGGATGACATTTGATGAGTGTTCTAGTTTTATGAAGTGACTTGTTGTCTTATATGCTTATATGTCTTATGTGATTAATGGGTGAAGGTTGAGGTATGCATGGTAAGTGCACTTTGTGTTACCTTAAGGTGGTTCTTTAGTGTGGGTGATGGTATGGGAAGTTGCCCATACATTGCACAAAGGTATTGCTTAAGGGTCACTTAAGGTGGAGGACCATGGCAAGGAGGTAAAGGTAAATGGGTTATGTATGTTTATGAGGTATTGTGAAGCATATCACTTTGTATCGTTGATTGTGACTTGTAAGGTGCCTATTATGTTGATTTTCATGAGATTTTATCAAAATGGCATGAAAGCATAACTTCCAAATAAATGTCCTTTTTAGCATGTTTTGCATATCGTCATACTTAGTACGTGTGTTGTACTAACCCCTTTCTTCTATTTTACTACAAGTGTAGGTTGTGGTAACTAGGAGGAGATTGTGCTTTGGAGTTGCTCGGATTGCTTCACTCTTCCAAGTCTTTGGTATGTCCTCAAGATTCGAGGACTAAGTTTAGAAGTTTCTTAGTCATTGTAATAGACACTTAAGTTTCATTTCATTTGTAAAGGGCCGTGTCCCTTAGTACGTTTTAAGTTCTTGTCTAAGATTTGCTAAAGAGACGTAGTAGTTCCACTTGCGTATTGATTTTTTCAAATGTTGATGACTCTTGAAGTCTTATGGTTTCATTGAATAAAAGTTTTAAATTCTTAGTGATTTTTATGATTTATACGATGAATGAATGCTAAGGCTTGTATAAGACCTCCGAGAGGTCGAATACGCATGTAATGGCTAGGGGGTGCTCTCGGGTCGTTACACCTGATTTGAGCCTATTCTAGGAAGAAAAAAGTCAGATCACAAGAGAAGGACATGTAAAATATATTATGACCAATCATGAAAGTAACGTGAAACACTTTCTCAAGCAGGTCAATAGGCCTCACAATGGTAATCCCATCACAAGAAGATCAACTTGGTCTTGCCCAAATTTGGGCTTGTATTGAGACAGAATCACAAGGTTTTCCGAACTATAAATAACATAGAGCCTATTGGAATCTCTTACATCTGCTGCAATGAAAATCATCGCCTCTCAGGTCCCCATCTAATCTATGAGACCCCATTGATCTTTCGCATAATATGTATTTCATTGCATGAGTGCATGACGTTTATATGGCTTGGTGTATCACATCAGGAGAATAAGGTTGCAAAGGGGTTGTAAATATCAAAGAATTAGACTAACGTTATGGGTCAAGGATTCCCTTAAATAAGTTCGAGTTGAAGAATGTCTCTTCTAACACTCGGCCGTTCAAATGGTTTAAGTTAACCAGTACCTTTAGGGTAAGACAAAGAGTTTCGTATATGCTAAGAAGGATGTTTTATAAGGTTATATAGATTCCCAATGATCGTAAGTTAATTTTTGAAGTCAAGTAAGTTGGGAAATAAAAGTCGACAAAGGTTAGACTAAGTTTCGTTGATAAACTTTCTGAAATTTTGTTAAATGACTCAGAGCTTTTCTCTCAATCTCCACAGCTTTAGAAGAACCCCAATAGACCGAATCGAAGATCTATGAGTCTACATTCCAACGCACTAAACCGTTTGTTCATACGACTTAAGAATTGAGAGATATTTATATTTTAGTGAGACTGTACAAGCATGCATGTGAAGGTGGCCCCCTAGCCCCTATGTTAGTTTACCTTTATAAGATTTGATTTCACTTCGTTTAATCTCATTTTTTTCGACCAAATAAATAGAAGACGGTCTTAAATCCTCTCTAAATGTTCTCCTATCATCCAAGCAAAGATCTATAAGATTTCAGTGTGGTTTTCTTTCCTCCTTATTGGTAATGATTTGAAGGATTCTTCATAGTGAAGGAGTCTCGTTCTTTTAGGTGGTGTTGCTGCAGTTTGGAGGTAATTATTTTCACCCTTAATTTTATTCCGTTATTCCAAGTTATAGCTATGCTATATAAGCATGAACATGAATAAACGGCTGGAAAATTGTATTCGGTTTGTTATGTGATGTTATGTTGTTTTTGAAGTATTTTATGATGTTGTTGTTGTTGCTGAAATTTTTGAAAATGATTCGTTTGTGTGTGGTTGTTATTTATATGACTCTGGAATAGAAGAAGTATAGATGGGTATTTAATTGTAAGATAAATAAGTGTAATGTTGGTCCTATTATTGCATTGCAATTTTGAAATGGTTTCTTCTTTGTTCAACGTCTTGTGTTTGAGGAGACTATTTGTTATTGAGGAGACATGCTAAAATACTATAAGCTCCATCAATTTTAAGTAAGGTTCTTCCATTTTATTCTATTATTACTTATGAGGAGAAAGAAATGATTCCAAACGTAATTATTGGACAAACAGACAAGATAGTGATCGGAAGCCGTAAATCCCAGTTATTATGGTTATATAGAACAATTATAGGACTTTATTACATATATTTTTTCTGGCTTTAATGGTTTTAAGACTCATGGTTGGGATTTGGTTGTGGTTATTTTTGGGTTGGAAAAGAGGGGTTTGGTGATACACCGAATTTTTATTGTTGTGCAGGAATAATCTATTTTGTTGCTGTTGACTATTGCGTAGGCCTCCACTTGTTAATTGCTTCTGCTAAAATGTATGTTTTGTCATTAATTTGGGGTTCTTATTTGGAGAAGAAAAATTAATGAAGCATACATTTAAAGAGGGTCTGGCGAACTAATCACTCTGCTAGCAAGCCCTAAATTGTTACTTTGACCCTGACGAGTTAATATTTTGCCTCTAATGGTTGTGTGGCATGATTTTATGTAGATTACATATTGTAAGGAAGAGGTACAATCCATATTAATACTGCAAGACCCAGAATTGAGGTATGTTAAGGCTAAGCGTTGTACTTCCTTTGAGCACGAATTCTTGAATCCTAAATCATCAAATATTGTTTTACTATTCTATTGCTAGAAAGACCTTTTGTAAAAGGCATTGAGATTGCAGCTAGCGTAATTTTCTGACCATATTATGTTGATATTCCACTCATTCGGTTATATAGGGTATTCAGCTTGCGTCTTTATGTCATTTTATTGATTCTCTTGACTATAGGTCCATATGTACAAATTATTATTCTTCTGTAGGTATTGTAAGTTAAAAACATTAGGGATGAACAATATGAATTTCAAATAAATCCACCTTCCTTGTTAATATATATTTTTGAAAAACTTTAAAATAATGCGTCGATCTCCAAAACTCTTAAATGTAACTCGTATGTTTAAACTATTAAAGGAATTTTTTTTTAAAAATACTTTCTTTTACAAACTACTAAGGAAATATATATAGAATCTAAGTGAAGAACTGTAAGGTCTTTATGAACATCCTCAGGTTTAAGTTACCTTTCTTAATCTGAGTTAAGTGTCCAAGTTCAATTTACAAGTATATGAGGTTCTACGAGACATTTATATGTGATATGAAAGTGATTACAAGATTATGAGAACAAGAGTACCAGTAGGCTAAGATTGGCAACATGATTATGGTGACACAAATGCATTACAAATCCATGACATGACATTCTATATATTCTACTCCCGAGCTATAATCAAAAGGTATGGGGCATATTGCCTATATTTATACGTACGAGACACAAATGTCCACCAGTTGGCGAATATGATGCTGGTTCGCTACCGGAAGGAACCACCATTGCTAGCATTTGGTTGGGCATGATATGCATTTGAATTTATATATATATGTATTCACGACATACAATTATGTGAGCATGCCATGCATATTTAATTTATATAAGGTTGGGTGTCAGCGATGGAGGCTAGAAGAGTTTATGTTTAATGTGGTATCTTTGTTACTCTTTTTACAACAACTATTTATGATTTTAGTTTCTTCCTTACATACCAGTGCATATTTATTCGTACTGAAGTCCCATTGCCTGGGGACGCTACATTTTGTTTCGTGCTTATAGGTCCAAGTAGGGATTTTGATTGACCCCTCCTCTAGGATTCGGGGTTCAACTGTGAGTTGGTAAGCTCCACCTCTTCCTGGAGCTTTCATAGGATATTTACTTTTGTTGTACAATTTGGGTAAACTAGGGGCCTTGTCCTGATCAATGCTTATGACACTCGTAGAGTCTATTGTGGACACGATATTTTAGGTTACTTTTTGCATCTTCTAATCTCGAGCCTCATAGGTTGTGCATGTATATATTTGTATGTACGTATGTATATCTTTAGTTTCAGCCTCGTCGGCTAGCTTGTACTTTATTATCTTTTGGGTGATCTACCTTCGTCTATATGGCTTGTTGTTATTCAAGTTATGACCTTAATGGTCCAATCAGAGTATTTTAGATGTTATGTTGCCCAACCTTCTAGGCCCACAGTTGAGTCAGTTGGTATGTGTCAGTGGCTAACTCAATCGCATAAGGTATCGAGTGCCAGTCACGCCTCCCCTAGGTTGGGGAGTGACAAACTTGGTATCAGAGCAGGTCGTGACCCAGGGAGTCCACAAGATGTGTCTTGTAGATTCTTGTTTATGGGTGTGTTGTGCACCACACTTAAAATCAAGAAGCTATAGGGAATTTAGGACTGGTTACATTTCTTTCAATTTATAGATCATGCTATAAAGATGAGTTATAAGTACATCGGAAATCTAAATCATGCTTTGTGTTTCTTATATGCTCAAGAGGATTTATCGAGGTTCTATGGTAGATATTGTTGGTCATCAAAAATTTGTAGACGTGATAGATGTAGAGATGCTCGACTTTGGTATTAATATGAGCATAGATTGGTGGAAACCTTGTTATGCTTTTGTCGACAACCGAGAAAAGACAGTTAGATTTCAGTTCCCAAGGGAAGTAGTATGATAATTGAAGGCTTATGCTGCAATATCAAAAGGCAAGTTTATTTGTGACCTTTACGAAAAGAAATGTTTGCCAAAGGCTGCACTTATCATAATTTCTAAGCGAGTTTAAGATATTGATGCTAAGCCCTCGACTCTTCAATTATTCAAGTGGGCAATGAGTTTGTAGATGTATTTCCAAATGAGCTTTTTGCTATTTCTGGAAAATAGGAGACAATTTTTTTCTATTGATACATTACCAGATGTTCTGTCTATATCAATTCCCCTATTTAGAATTGCACCAGCAAAATTGAAGGAATTTTTAAAAAAACAATTGAAGGATATATTAGATAAGGGTTTTACCAGGACTAGTGCAACACCAAGCAATGCACCAATGTTATTTGTGCGGAAGAAAGATGAATCATTGCAGAAGTGTATAGACTACCAAAACCGGAATAAGGTGACTATAAAGAACAAATATCTACTACAAAAGATTGATGAGTTTTTCGACCAACTACATGATTTCGGATGCTTCCCAAAGATTTATTTCAATTTAGGGTACCACTAGGTACTTGTTCGAGAGAGTAGTATTCTAAAGACAACTTTCAGGATTAGATATGGTTATTTTGAGTTTCTTGTAATGTCTTTCAGATTGGCGAATGACCCAACAATATTTATGAACCTAATGAATAGTATATCCATGTCATTCTTAACTTGTTCATAATTGAGTTAGTTAATGATATTATGGTACATTCTCTTTCAACGGCAAATCATAGAGATCATCTCGAAGTAGTGCTTCAGTTACCCCAATATTAGATGTTGTAAGCAGAATTCTCAAAGTCTGAGTTCTGCTTATGTTTAATGGGTTTTTTGGGGGCATATTGCATTAGATGCTGGTATTCGAGTATAATTACAAAAGTTTGAGGTCATGAAGACTTGGCCTAGACCTATGAAGATAGTAGAAGTTCGAATCCTTCTGAGAATTAGTGGAGTATTATATAAGGTTTGTGGAAGATTTTTTTTCCACTTTCAGCACCCTAACAAAATTGACTTATAAAGAAATTAAGTTTCAGTGGACCATAGCTTAAGAGGAGATATTCCAAAAGCTGAGAGATAAATTGACTTCAGCACCAATTCTGACCTACAAGACGGTTTAGAAGGCAATGCAACTTATTATTAAGCTTCAAGCTTAAGGCTTGCTTATGTTCTGTCACATCGTAGAAAGTTAATTACTCCTGATTCATGATTGTTAAAGAAAAATGAAAATAACTGCAGTTGATCATTCTTTGAGGATTTTTCATTATTTGAATGTCGTTAATGTTGATATATATAGAGATCCTAAAAGCCCCCGGTATATTTTTAGATTGAAAAAGGTAATCCTACAATAGTGCAGATGGTATGAATTGCTGAAAATCATTGATGTGGATATCTTATATCATCCAAGAAAAGTCAATATAGTAGTGGATGCCCTCAATCTTAATTCTATTGGTAGTCTATCACCTTTGGGAGCTGAGAACCATTAGATGGCCAAAGAGATCCATCAACAAGTTTGTTTGGGGTTAGATTACACAATCTTCCGATCCAGAGATCGGTTATATGTTCTGAATGCCACAGGGCTTCTATTGAAAAATATGGGACATGCAGACCATTCTCACTACTCTGTTCACTTAGGATTCATGAAAATGTGTCATGATATTAAGGAGATATGTCGTCAATAAGGAGAGGTAGAGCATCATAAGCATAGTTTGCTGACTTAGGGGATAGCTAATCCATTGTAGAAGTGGAAGGAGATAAATGAGAATTTCGTCACATGTTTTCCTCAATCAATTCCATTTGGGTGATTATTCACAGGTTCACGAAATCAACTCATTTTTATCTAGTAAGGACTACATTCTAGTAGAATGCTATGTTGGGATGTACATTGGAGAGTTATGTATACTCCATTATGTCTTATTATTAATTACTTCAAATAGATGGACATATTTTATAGCACAGTCATGGAGATCCTTGTTGAAGGGTTTGGGGACTCAAGTTAATCTTAGTACGGATTTTCATCTTCGGATTGATGCTAAGTTGAACGTATGACCTAAATACTCGAGGACATGTTATGGGTATGTGAGCAAGATTTTAGTGGGAATTGCTATGATCACGTGTTACTGATTAAGTTTTTTTATAATAACAACTTCCAAGAAAGTATTCATATAGCACTTTATGACGCACTATATGGGCGGAAGTGCTTGTCACCAATTGATTGGTTCAAAATTAGGGAAGTAGAGTTGCTAGGTGACAATCCAGTCCAACAAGTAATAGAGAAGGTAAAGCTTATTGGAGATCGATTGTAGATATCATAGAGTCGTCAGAAGTCTTATGTAGATGTTTGATAGCGAGACTTAGAGTTTGATATAGAAGATTGGGTTTTCTTGAACAATGGCCTATGAAGGGTATTATGTGATTCGTCAAGAAAGGAAAGTTGAGTCCAAGGTATGTTGGGCAATATAAGATTATTCTAAGGATTGGCAGAGTGACTTATGATCTTGACTTTCCTTCAAAATTTAAAGTGGTTCATTCGGTGTTCCATGTATCTAGGTTATAGAGGTGCATTGAAAGTGCTTCAAATTATGTCTGTTGAGGATATTCATGTCTCTAAAGACATGTATTATGGTAAGGTGTTAGTTTCTATTTTTGATTGGCAGGTAATAAAGATTTGGACTAAAGAAGTGATTTCTATGAAAGTGTTATGGCGTAATTAAAACGTTGAGGAAATAACTTGAGAAGCTGAGGAGGAAATAAGGAAGAAGTACCCCTAACTATTGATGACTTAAGCTGAGTTGTGTTTCAATAATTGACAATTATTCATGTACACCAACTTTATGGGAATTTAAATACCTCAAAAATATAGTTTATATGGCTTGTCGCGAGCTATATTTTCAAAGCCTTGAAAGTGGATTTTCAGAAATAGATTTAAGATTTGCGGACGTAACAAATATAGCCTTGGAAATAACACAGTAGCAGCAAAGAATGCAACCAAGATATTGTTCGAATCCATTCGCGATGAATGTTCTTAATGAGGATAAAATGTGAGACCCCGTGGTTCTTTCACATAATATGTGTATCATTGCATGAGTGTGTGAGGTTTATATGACTTGGTGTATCACGTCAAGAAAATAAGGTTGCAAATGGGGGGTAAAAGTCAAAGAATTAGACTAACGTTATGGGTAAAGGATGCCCTTAAAACTGTTCGATTTAAAAATGTCTCTTCTAACACCCCGCCCATTCGGAAGCTTTAAGTTAACTAGTACCTCTAGGGTGAGACAAAGAGTGTCTTATATGCTAAGAAGGATGTTTTATAAGGTGATATAGTTACCCAATGATTGTAAGTTAAATTTTGAAGTCAAGCAAGTTGGGAAATAAAAGTCGACAAAGGTTAGAGTAAGTTTCATTGATAAACTTTCTGAAATTTGGGTTAAATGTCTCGGAGCTTTGCTTACAAACTAACCATCTTTATAAGAAACCCAATCTACCAACTCTAAGGTCTACAAGTTTACTTTCCAACGCACTAAACCATTTGTCCATACGACTTAAGAATCGATAGCTATTCAAATTTTAGTGGGACGACACAAGCATGCACGTGAAGTGGGCCCCCAGCATCTATGTCGGTTTACCTTTATAAGATTTGATTTCCCTTCATTTTGTCTCATATTTTTTGACCAAATAAGAATAAAATAGTCCTAAATCCTCTCTAAAGGTTTCCCTATCATCCAAGCAAAGATCTACTAGATTTCAATGTGGTTTCTCCCTGGCAATATTCATAGAGATTGTGTTACTTCTTTCCTCCTAGTTGGTTATGATTTGAAGGAATATTCAAAGTGAAGAAGTCTCCTTCTTTTAGGTGGTGTTGCTGCTGCTTGGAGGTAATAATTCGCACCCTTCATTTTTTTGCAGAAGTACAAGGTATAGCTATGCTATATAAGCATGAAGACAAATAGAGAGCTAGAAAATCGTATTTGGATAGTTATGTGATATTGAGTTGTTTTGGAAGTATTTTATGATGTTGTTGTTGTTGCTGGAATTTTTGGAAATGATTCATTTTTATGTGGTTGTTGTTGATGTGAGTCTGGAAGAAAAGAAGAAGTATAGATGGGTAATTAATTGTAAGATAAATAAGTGTAACGTTGGTTCTATTATTGCACTGCAGTTTTGAAATGGTTTCTTATTGGTTCAACGTCTTGTGTTTGAGGAGATTGTTTCTTATTTAGGAGACATGCTAAAATTCTATACGCTCCATCAATTATAAGTTAAGGTTCTGCCCTTTTATTCTCTTAATGCTTATGAAGAGAAAGACATGATTCCAAATGTAATTATTGGACAAACTCACATGATGGTGATCAGAAGCCGTAAGTTCGAGTTATTATGATTATATGGAACAATTATAGGACTTTATTACATATATTTTTTCTGGCTTTAATGGTTTGAAGACTCATGGTTGGGATTTGGTTGTGGTTATTTTTGGGTTGGAAAGGAGGGGTGTGGCGATATGCCGAATTTTTATTGTTGTGCAGGAATAACCTATTTGGTTGTTGTTGACGATTACGTAGGCCTCCACTTGTTAATAGTTTCTGCAAAAATGTATGTTATATTTTTTATTTGGGGTTGTAATTTGGAGAAGAAAATTTAATGAAGCATACCATTAAAGAGGGTATGTCGAGTTAATCACTCTGCTAGCAAGCCCTAAATTGGTACTTTGACCCTGACGAATTAATATTCTGACATGATTTTTTGTAGATTACATACTGTAAGGTAGAGGTAAAATCCATATTAATCCCGCAAGACCCAGAAGTGTTACACCCCGGAAAAATGGTAGGATGAACTAGACCCTCATGGTGTGGGTTAGAGTAACCTTAAGGCAACAACAAGGCTATATTAGAGCTTGAATGGTTAAGGAAGGAGTCTAGGGTGAAGTCTAGGACACTAAAATACCTAAGAAAAATCAAGGGAAAGCTATAGCTACCTTAAGTCCATTCGGAGATTGGAACGTAGCTTCGCCCAAGAGCCTTGGCGATGCGCCAAAGGACTCTTCTCGCCTAGTGGACAGCCACCCCTCAAGTCCAAGTTGCTAGAACAAAGGGCGGAATGGGTGGAGGATCGCCCAATGGATTGGCGATTCGCCCACGGTCCCTCCCCATTGCCTAGTGAGCTTCCCATTTAGGGAGCTCACTGTAACTTTGGGCAGAACCAAGGTGCATTAGGCGTGTCCCCTAAGTGCCTTGGCGAGCCAAGGCTTGCAATAGGGCGTACTGCAGTGTGAAAAACGTAAGGTTGGGAGTTTAATGAAGGGTCTTTTAGTAAGTTTTTCCTAAACTCAAACCAATACTTTCTACTCTTTTCCTACTAAATATAAATACTTTTTAGAGTCAAATTTTCCCTTGCTAATCACTCTTAAAAGAAATAAAAGAAGACCCAAATCCTTGCAATAATTCTCTCTCTAGAAGTTTCTCCATTGAAGAACCCTATGAACTTGATGATTAGGGCTCAAGCTCCAAGGTTTTCACTCCAATTAGTGGGCAAGGATTTTATTAAGGTATGGGCACCTTGATTCATGGAACACTTTCCTCCATGAAGCCCTTCAAACACTAATTTCGAAATTGGTATAATGTTCAAAAACTAGGGTTTCTATAATAGCCGTAGGTTCTTCCTAAAAACGATTTCAACATGTTATTTACATTATATTATGAATGATTTGATGTTTAATGGTGATTTTCATTGTAAGACTCCCCTTGAACCCAGGTATACCCCACGACCCCAATTTCAAGTATTGTGATGGGTGTATTGAAGCAAGATGACTTACTATGAATTGCTCCTATATATGTGAATTTAGTTATTGAATCTTGTTATATCCATGCCTATTGTAGTATCTTTGGGTGTAATTGTGAGACATAATTCATGACCTTAAAAAGGGATAAATTGCTAGGGTTTGTGCATATGAATGAAACATGTGTATAAACTATTGATTCATTTAGAAAGTAAATCTCCTACGACTAATATGTAAAGTTGGTATTGTTGAAAGGTAGTTCTTCCCTTACCCTTACACTTGAGATTATATGTATTGTCTAGTATGATGATATTGTTGTTGTTGGTTATTGCAAGGACAATTACACACACACATATACTTCATGCATAAACATGATTATGATGTAATCAAATGGTGTTAATTGAAAGTATAGTTCTCATATGCACCTTTACACATTATTATGCATGAATTGTACATAAACCATGTTCATCCTATTGTGTTGATTGAAAGTTTATTCTCAAGAGAACACATGATCTTGGTGTGAAAGTTATCCTCACACACTAATTATGATTCTAAAGTTGAAAGTACATTCTCACCTTTAATGAACCAATAAGATATTTTATGAATTGTATTGAATGAAGGATAAAGTATTCCTTCACACATGTAAATATAATTCAAAAACTAATGACATATAATTTATGAAATATTAATTAGCACCGAATGGATATGGATAATGAGGTAAAGGCCCTCCCGCCAATGCAATGAAGAGGGTCATCCTCAAGTGAACTCATGAGATGGAAACCCGTCCACCAATGCAATAGGGTGGGTTTCTAGAGGCAATCTCCCTATCCTAGAACTATGTGCCAACATAGGACTTAGCTAATGGATCCACCTTATAGCTAGACATTTTAGTTCTACCTTAGGCAAGTAGAACACATTTCTCGGTGTGGGGTTACACGACACCAGATTCCATGTAGCTCACATGGTCTATGTCGATGGAGGCTACTTTTCCCTAATAATGAAGATAATGAATGAGACACGGAAGATGGTATAACTTATTGGTAAATTTTCTTAGTAGGAGTGGGGGTATGGGACTTCACTCCCACATTGCACAAGTGGGTTTAGTAAGGTGTTGTAGGGTGGTTCCTTTTCATTATGTTGAGATTCAATGTATGCATGCATACATATTGAATGGTTAGTTGATGTTAATGACTTTCCTTATGTTCAAAGTATTATGCATGACTAATTTCTTATTTTTGACCAATGATATTAATGAGGTTTGAAGATGTTGTACATGGCCAAGGTAACTTCAAAGGGGTATTTAGTAACTTTGGTATTATGGGATGGCAACCATACATTGCAAAAATGCTTATTAAGGGTTGCTAAGGTGTTGGTATTATTTTATAATGGTTATGAATGTGATTGTGGCTTGTGTTGTACATTGGATATACATGTTTGTTTCTAAACTCAATAAACAGATTCTTTTCACTAAAATGTCTGTTTTACCATGTTTAAGTATTTTATGCATGTTTCCATACTTAGTACATATTATGTGCTAACACCTTTTCTCCCTTCTACTAAATGAGTGTAGGTTCCGGTTATGTGATTACACTCTCGTTCGAAGAAGACTTGGATTGCTATCTCCAAGTAGTTGGTTATACTCCAGTTCGAGGATGGGATCTCTTATTTTCATAGTCATTCCATATTTCGTATATTGAAACTTCTGTTGATGTATAAGGGCTACGTCCCAAAATTTGTATTCTTTGGTTTAGATGGTGTAAGAGACAAAAGTCTAGCTTCCTATGATTGTCGTATATGAAATATGAAGTCGAATTTCCATTGTAAAAGTGTTATATTTTCCGCATTATTTATATGTCTTATGTCATGATGATGCGATATGGCTTGTATGAGACCCCTTCAGGGTCATGTACGTCGTGTTACGACTTGGGGGGGGGGGTGCTCTCGGGTCGTGACAAAAAGTGAGGTTTGTTAAGGCTAAGCGTTGTACTTCCTTTGAGCATGAATTTTGGAATCCTAAATCATCAAATGTTGTTTTACTATTCTATTGCTAGAAAGACCTTTTCTAAAAGGTATTGATATTGCAACTGGCGTATTTTTGGGACTACATTATGTTGTTATTCCACTCGTTCAGTTATAAGTTATATAGGGTATTCACCGTCTTTATGTCATTTCGTTCATTCTCTTGACTATAGGTCCATGTGGACAAATTCTTATTCTTTGTAGGTATTGTAACTTAAAAAGATTAGGGATAAAAAATATGAATTTTAAATCAGTCCACCTTCTTCGCTAATTTATATTTTTTGAAAAACTTTAAAATAATACATCGATCTTAGAAACTTTTAAATGTAACTCGTATGTCTAAACTACAAAAGGAAACGTTTTTTTGAATTACTTTCATTTACAAAGTACTAAGGAAACATATATAAAAACTAAGTGAAGAACTTTAAGCTCTTTATGAACATCCTTTGGTGTAAGTTACCTTTCTAAATCCGAGTTAAGTGTCCCAGTTAAATCTACAAGTATATGAGGTTCTACTAGACATTTACATTTGTTACGAAAGTGATGACAAGATTATGAGAACAACAATACCAATGGGCCAAGATTGGAAACATGATTATGGTAACACAAATGCATTACGAATCCATGACATGACTTGCTATGCAATCTACTCCCAGTCCATAATCGAAAGGTATGTGGCCTATTGCATATATTTACATATGAGACACAAATGGCCACAAGTTGGCGAATATGATGCCGGTTCGCTACCGGAAGGCAGCACCATTGGTAGCACTTGGTTGGGTATGACATGCATTTGCATTTATATATATGTATTCATGACATACGATTATGCGAGCATACAATGCATATTTAATATATATAAGGTTGGGTGTCAGCCATGGAGGCTATTAGAGTTTCTGTTTCATGTGGTATCTTTGTTACCCTTTTTACAGCAACTATTTATGATATTACTTTCTGCCTTACATACCAATACATGTTTATTCGTACTGATGTCCCGTTTCCTGGGGACGTTGCATTTTTTTTGTGCCTACAGGTCCACGTAGGGATTCTGATTGACCCCTCCTATAGGATTCAGGGTTTAGCTGTTAATTGGTAAGCTCTACCTCTTCCTGGAACTTTCATAGGATATTTACTTTTGTTGTACAGTTTGGATATAATCGGGTCGTTGTCCAGACTAATGCTTACGACACTCTTAGAGGCTATTGTGGACACAATATTCTAGGTTTCTTTCTGCAGCTTCTAGTCTTGAGACCTATAGGCTTTGCATGTGTGTGTATATATATATATATGAATGTATATCTTCAGTTGGAGCCTCATCGGCTAGCTAGTGCTTTATTATCTTTGGGTGGTCTACCTTCGTTTACATGACTTGTAGTTATTCAGGTTATGACCTTAATGATCCAATCGTAGTACTTTAGATTTTATGCTGCCCAACCTTCTAGGACCAAAGTTGAGTTAGTTGGTATGTTTCAGTGGCTAACTCAATCGCATAAGGTATCGAGTTACAATCACGCCTCCCCTAGTTTAGGGCCTGACATAATCTACCGTTGACGACAACAATAGACAAAAAAATCCCCCACCCCTACCACCACGAGAAAGTCTTTTCTTCTAGTGATGTAATAGAGATAGGAAGATTCGGAGTTGGCGTATTAAATTTTTAATGTTAAAAGAAATTTGGATCAATAGGCAATGATTAGCTCTCTTAATTGAGGTATGTTATTTATGATAACTAAAGTACTGACAATTTATTTATGCTAGTCATAACTCAAAATTTTCCATAAGCTTTGTGATGTACAGCGGATATACACATTGCTAAAAATTGATGCATATATACAAATCATCTAACAAATGGTTCTTATTTACCATTTTTGTTAAAAAATTCTATTTTACTAAATTAAAAAGAGAAGTTCTAAATAAAATAAAATATATATATTACATGACTTTAACAAATTACCTCACCAATTTTTTCACCCCTCCAAACCTAATCTAAATGAAAAATAACTCATTCGTGTACTTTTCTGAACACAAGAAAAGAAATAGGAAACTCATTTATTTTTCTAGAGAATATATTTTCACGAAACATATTTTCTTTCCTGACGAACACACCCTACGTTGTAAGTCATGTGTCATTTTTGGTTTTACCAATGTAATGACACAATCAAATATTTTATATTCTAAAATAAAAAATAATTTTATCAAAAGATTAATTGACTGCTTGAATAAACTTTAATGTGTATATAAATCACTAAAATTATATTATTGTTTCAATTTATTTGTCTTAGTTACATATTTTACAAGTACAAAAATCAAAATTTATCAATAAATTTTGAAGAAAAATATTTTATTTATAATCTCAAAGGTTCTAGAATATTAATTTAAGTTCTCTTTATTTTTTATATTTCTGTATATTAAAAGAACTAGCGACATCCCTATTTATAAAAGTAAGAAACCCAATTAAACTAGCACTAGAAAACTTATTCCTATATGAACTATGACAAAGAAATCTTAGCTAGACACAATTAAATAAATAGCAAGGATAAAAAATTCTAAACAACTTAGATATCCTACTCCAAATTTGAATTATTATTTCAACAAATTCAATAGCATATGTGCTATTATCCTTTGTAACTAATTTTTGAATTATGACATTTTGTTCATAGCATCGTTTCAAACTATTCTTTTAGTACTACTTCGTCTTTCTCAAAATACTTGCCGCCCTTACCAAAAGAATAGTGTGAAACACTTCTATGACCAAAATGTTGTAATTCAAAACTTAAATACAAAGGATAATTTCACGTATGGTGTTGAATTTATTGATGAAATTTGATTTTGTAATTGTAAAATATGTAACTAAGACAAATAAATAGAAACAATAATGTAATTTTAGCTCTTTATATATATATATATATATTAAAGTTTATTCAAGTAGTTAATTAAGCTTTTCATATGATTAATTTTTATTTTAAAATATAAAATATCTTATGGTGTCATTACATTGGTAAAACTAAAAATGACATATGAATGACAACTTAGGGTGTGTTCGTATGTAAGGAAATTGTGTTTGATAAAAAAATATTTTCTACAATAATAAATGAGTCTCTTATTAACTTTTTTGTGTTTAGAAAATTACATGATTGGGTTATATTTCATTTCGGTTAGGTCTGGATGGTTGAAAATGGGTGAGGTAGTTTATTAAGGTCACATAGCATTTTTGGAATTTTAGAAAAACAATTTTAGAATTTTTTGATTTAATTTAGTAAAATAGATTTGTTAACAAACATGGTAAATAAGAACCATTTGTTAGACGATGGGGTTCATATACACCATTCTAGTATCTATGTGTATATCCACTCTACATCGTAAGGTTATGGCAAAATTCTGAATTATGACTAGCATAAATGAATTGTAAATTCTTTAGTTTTCATAAATAACATACCTCACTTGATTAAGGTATGGGGACCAGGATTCATGGATCACTTTCATCCATGAAGCCCTTCATACTCTAATCGAAATTGGTATAATGTTCAAAAACTAGGGTTTCTATTCTAGCCATGGGTTTTTCTTATAAACCATTTCATTATGTTATTTACATTATATTATGAATGATTTGATGTTTAATGGTGATTTTCATTGTAAAACTCCCCTTGAACCCATGTATACCCCACGCCCCGAATTCCAAGTATTGTGATAGGTGTATTGATACTGGATAATTTACTATGAATTGCTCCTATGTGAATTTAGTTATTGAATCTTGTTCTATCCATGCCTATTGTAGTATCTTTGGGTGTAATTGTGAGACATAATTCATGACCTTAAAAAGGGGTAAATTGCTAGGGTTTGTGCATATGAATGAAAGATGTGTATAAACTATTGATTCATTTAGAAAGTAAATCTCCTACGACTAATGTGTAAAGTTGGTATTGTTGAATGGTAGTTCTTCCCTTACCCTTACACTTGAGATTATATGTATTGTCTAGTATGATGATATTGTTGTTGTTGGTTGTTGCAAGGACAATTACACACACACACATATACTTCATGCATAAACATGATTATGATGTAATCAAATAGTGTTAATTGAAAGTATAGTTCTCATATGCACCTTTACACATTATTATGCACGAATTGTAAATAAACCATGTTTATCCTATTGTGTTAATTGAAAGTCCATTCTCAAGAGAACACATGAAGGTTATCCTCACACACTAATTATGATTCTAAACTTGGAAGTACATTCTCACCTTTAATGAATCAATGAGCTATTTTATGAATTGTATTGAACGAGGGATAAAGTATTCCTTTACTTATGTAAATACAATTCAAATACTAATGACGTATAATTTGGGAAATGTTGCTTAGCACCAAATGGATATGGACAATGAGGTAAAGGCCCTCCCACCAATCCAATGTCGAGGTTCATCCACAAGGGAACTCATGAGATGGAAGCCCCTCCGCCAATGCAATAGGGTGGGTTTCTTGAAGCAATCTCCCTATCCTAGAAGTATGTGCCAACATAGGACCTTAGCTAGTGGATCCACTTATAGCTAGACATTTTAGTTCTACCTTAGGCAAGTAGAACACCTTTCTCGGTGTGGGGTTACACGACACCGGATTCCATGTAGCTCACATGGTCTATGTCGGCTGAGGCTACTTTTCCCTAATAGTGAAGATAATGAATGAGACACGGAACATGCTATAACTTCTTGGTAAATTTGTTTAGTAGGACTGGGGGTATGGAACTTCACTCCCACATTGCACTAGTGGGTTTAGTAAAGTGTTGTAGGGTGGTTCCTTTACTTTTTTTAAAAGTTTCAATGTATGCATGCATATTGAATGGTTATTTGATGTTAAAGACTTTCCTTATGTTCAAAGTATTATGCATGACTAATTTCTTATTTCTGACCAATGATAATAATGAGGTTTGAAGATGTTGTACATGGCCAAGGTAACTTCAAACGACTATTTAGTAAGGTTGGTATTATGGGATGCCAATCGTACATTGCACAAATGCTTCTTAGGGGTTGTTAAGGTGTTATATTATCTTATAATGGTTATGAATGTGATTGTGGCTTGTGTTGTACATTGGATTTACATGTTGGTTTCTAAACTCAATAAACACATTCTTTTCACTAAAATGTCCATTTTATCATGTTTAAGGATTATATGCATGTTTCCATACTTAGTATGTATTGTGTGCTAACCCCTTTTCTCCCTTCTACTAAATGAGTGTAGATTCCGGCTAGGTGATTACACTCTCGTTCGAAGAAGACTTGGATTGCTATCTCCAAGTAGTTGGTGAGTCCTCAAGTTCGAGGATGGGATCTCTTATTTTCTTAGTCATGTCGTATTTCTTATATTGAGACTTCCATTGAAGTATAAGGGTTAACTCCCAAAATTTGTATTCTTTGGTTTAGATGGTGTAAGAGACAAAAGTCTAGTTTCCTATGATTTTCGTATATGAAATATGAATCTGAACTTCCATTGTAATAGTTTTAAATTTTCCGCATTATTTCTATTTCTTATGTCATGATGATGCTATATGGATTGTATGAGATCCCTTCAGGGTCAAGTACGCCATGTTACGACTTGGGGGTGCTCTCGGGTCGTGACAAACGTGGTATCAGAGTATAAGTTTTTGGGATTAATATTTAGGTTGATGTCTCATACACGGCGTCTAGTAGAGTCTTGTTCATGAGTGTGAAGCACGCCACTCTGATGTGTGATAGACTATAAGATGTTTAAGAACTCTCACTTTCTTCATTAATCTTTAGTCTTACTTAGATTTTCTACTCTATATGGTCCTTTATCCTAATACTTTTTTTGTGCATATAAGATATGAATACAAGAAATGGTAATGCAAGAAGGGCACCAGATGGAAATTTGAATGAGGAGGTTCCCCCTCAAGGTCCTCAAGACCCTCAAGCTCCTAATGATGAAGGGGTCATGACTAATATTGAGATAAGGGCGGCTTTCAAAACTTTGACGCAACTCATTATGGTTCAAGCTCAAACCGTCACCACTCAAGATCAATCTATGGCGGTTCAAGCCAACCAAGAGGTTAGGCCCCGAGTGGATCCCAATGTGAGTACTATGGCCTCAAGGTTGAGAGACTTCACTAGGATGAATCCTCCTATCTTCTTGGGTTCTAAAGTGAATGAAGAGCCATAAGAGTTTGTGGAGGAGGTTTACAAAATTGTGGATGCTATGGGAGTGACTACTATTGAGAAAGCCAAACTAGTGGGATATCAATTGAAAAACGTGGCCCAAGTATGCTTTACTCAATGAAAGGATAATAGGGCTATAAGAGCGGGTCCCATAACTTGGGAAATATTCAAGAAGGCGTTCCTTTATAGGTTATTTCCCTGTGATAAAAGGGAAGCCAAGTTTAAGGAATTCATCAATCTCCGTCAAGGAGGGATGAGTGTCCAAGAATACTTATTGAAATTCATGAAGTTGTCCAAATATGTTTTTTCTTTGGTGTCCGATCCTAGAGATAAAATGAGTCATATTATGACGGACTTGTCCGAGGTTATTGAGGAGGAATGTCGTGCGGCTATGCTTTATGACAATATGGACATTTCGTATCTAATGGTCTATGCTCAACAAGTTGAGGAGACAAGGCTTTGGAAGAAGACTAGAGAGGTAAAAAGGGCTAGAGTTGAGGATGGAAATTCTTCAAAGGGTAAGTTTGAGGGTCAAAGTGGACCAAGGTTTAAGAAGAAGTTCTCTAATCAAAGTTCCTCTAACACTCCCAAGACCAACAAAGATAGGGTGTCTAACCCTAAGCCTCAAGGAGGAAACAAGGGTGTATCTCCCATGGAGAGACCTACGTGTGCCAAGTGTGGTAAGAAACATAAAGGGAAATGTCTTGCCGGTATGGGTGTATGCTATGGATGTGGAAAAAGTGGGCATCAATTGAAAGATTGTCCAACTCGTACGGCCAATGGGAAAGAGGGTAATCGAGTTCCTCCAAGTGGTTCCAACTCCGATGCTTCTAAGAAGAACCAATTTTGTGCTCTCCAATCTAGAGGTGAGCAAGAGGATTCCCCCGACATTGTAACGGGTATGTTGCAAGTCTTTTCTATTTATCTTTATGCATTATTAGATCCCGGTGCCACTTTATCTTTTCTTACACCTTTAGTGGCTATGAAATTTGAAATATTCTCCAAAACCTTAAAAGAATCTTTTTCCGTGTCTACCCCGGTAGGGGATTCGGTCATAGAAAAAAGAGTATATAGGGGGTCTCCAATCTCCTTACCTGATAGAGTCACTTTGGTTGATTTGATCGAATTAGATATGCTGGACTTTGATGTCATCTTAGGGATGGATTGGCTTCATGCTTATTTTTCATCCATTGATTGTAGAACTCGGGTAGTAAAGTTCTGTTTTAGAATGGAAGGGAGGGAATTCAATTTGTTTCCTACCTAAAAGGTAGGAAAATTATTTCCAAGAGGTGCATGTATCATATTGTAAGGGTTATGGATATTGAATCCAAAGTCCCTTCTTTTGAGTCGATCCCCTAGTGAGGGAGTTTTCAAAAATCTTTCTCGATGATTTGACCGAAATTCTTCCTGAACGGGAAATAAACGTTGGCATTGATCTTTTGCTGGATACTCAACCCATATCTATCCCTTCCTATAGAATGGCTCCGGCCGAATTAAAAGAGTTGAAAGCACAATTCAAGGAATTGTTAGACAAGGATTTTATTCAACCAAGCATATCTCCATGGGCTGCTCCGGTATTGTTTCTGAAGAAGAAGGATGGATTCCTTAGAATGTGTGTTGATTATCGTCAATTGAACAAGGTTACTATAAAGAATAAGTATCCACTTCCTAGGATTGACGACTTGTTTGATCAACTTCAAGGGGCTACCTCTTTCTCCAAAATAGACCTTCGTTCGAGTTACCATCAACTAAGGGTAAGAGGATGTGATATTCCTACGACGACCTTTAGGACCTGGTACAGTCACTTTGAATTTGTGGTTATGCCTTTTGGGTTGACCAATGTCCCGACGGCATTCATGGATTTAATGAATAGGGTCTTTAGGCACTATCTAGACATGTTTGTGATAGTGTTTAATGATGACATCTTGATCTACTCCAAAAGTGAAGGAGAGCATATGGATCATTTGAGGATCGAATTGCAAATCCTTAAAGACCACCAATTATATGCTAAGTTTAGTAAATGTGACTTTTGGCTTAAGTCGGTTGCTTTCCTCGGTCACATTGTATCGGGTATGGGTATTGAGGTAGATCCGAAAAAGATAGAGGCGGTCAAAGGTTGGCCTAGACCTCTAATCCTACCGATATTAGGAGATTTTTGGGATTAGCCGGCTAATATAGGAGGTTTGTCGAGGGTTTCTCCTCTATTGCATCTCCATTGATGGCCTTAACTCAAAAGAAAGCGAAGTTTGTGTGGTCAGAGGCTTGTGAGAAGAGCTTCCAAGAATTGAAGGAAAGGCTTACGTCCGCTCCCATGTTGACTTTACCGGAGGGTAATGATGGGTTTATAGTGTATTGTGATGCTTCCCGAGTAGGTTTCGGGTGTGTCCTCATGCAACATGGGAAGGTAATCACCTATGCTTCAAGGCAACTCAAGGTACGTTAAAAGAATTATCCGACTCATGATCTCGAATTAGCAGCTTTGGTGTTTTCTTTAAATATTTGGAGGCACTATCATTATGGTGTCCATGTAGATGTGTTCACCGGCCACAAGAGTCTTCAATATGTGTTTAGCCAAAAAGAATTGAATCTCCGACAAAGAAGGTGGTTAGATTTGTTGAAAGACTATGACATGAGTGTACTTTACCACCCCGACAAAGCCAATGTAGTTGCGGATGCCCTAAGTAGATTGTCCATGGGTAGTGTGGCTCATGTCAAAGATGAGAAGAAGGAATTGGTTTGTGATGTGCATAGGTTGGCCCGATTAGGTGTCCAACTAGTGGATTACACCAAGGGTGGGTTCATAGTCCATCATAGTTCTGAATCGTCCTTAATGGTTGATGTAAAGTCTAAGCAACACCTTGATCCTATTTTGATGGAATTGAAAGAATCGGTTGTCAACAAGTCCACTGAGGCTTTCTCCCAAGGTAGAGATGGGGTGCTTAGGTACAAAGGTCGGCTATGTGTTCCGGATGTTGATGGCTTGAGAGAGAAAATTTTGGATGAGGCCCATGGTTTGCGATATTCTATTCATCCGGGAGCCACCAAGATGTACCGTGATTTATGGAAAGTCTATTGGTGGAAAGGTATGAAGAAAGATATACCGGGATTTGTGGCCAAATGTCCAAATTATCAACATGTTAAAGCCGAACACCTAAAGCCCGGAGGCTTGTCCCAAGATATAAATATTCCCACTTGGAAGTGGGAGGATGTCAACATGGACTTTGTTGTGGGATTACCCCGTACTCGAAGGCAACATGATTCTATTTGGGTAATTGTGGATAGGATGACCAAATCAGCCCATTTCTTTCCCGTTAAGAATTCTTTTACGGCGGAAGACTATGCCAAGTTGTACATCAAGGAAATAGTGAGGTTGCATGGAGTTCCTTTATCGATTATTTCGGATAGGGGTACTCAATTTACTTCACATTTTTGGAAGGCTTTCCAACAAGGGCTCGATACTAATGTTAAGCTTAGTACCGCTTTTCACCCTCAAACGGATGGTCAAGCGGAACGCACCAATCAAACTTTAGAGGACATGTTGAGGCCTTGTGTTATTGATTTGAAGGGAAATTGGGATGACCATCTACCGTTGATTTAATTTGCCCACAACAATAGTTACCACTCAGGTATCGTCATGGCACCGCTCGAAGCATTTTATGGTAGGAGATGTAGATCTCCGATTGGGTGGTTTGAAGTAGGTGAAGTTGCCCTACTTGGTCCCGAGTTAGTTCATGAGGCCATTGAAAAAGTTCACCTCATTAGAGAAAGGTTGGAGACGACTCAAAGTCGGCAAAAGTCCTATGCCGACGTTAGAAGAAGGGATCTAGAATTCGAAGTTGGCGATTTTGTCTATTTGAAAATCTCACCCATGAAGGGTGTGATGAGGTTTGGCAAAAAGGGGAACTTAGTCCCCGGTTTGTGGGTCCCTACCAAGTCTTGAAACGAGTCAGTAAATTTGCATATGATTTCAACTTGCCAAGTGAGTTGGCCCCGGTTCACTGGGTGTTTCTTGTATCCATGGTCAACAATTGCATTGGTGATCCGGTATTCATTCTACCTTTAGAAGGCTTAGGAGTTGATGAGAACCTTACTTATGAAAAGGTTCCGATCGAAATTTTACACCGGAAAGTGAAGTGGCTGCAAAATATAGAAGTTGCTTCGATAAGGTTCTATGGAGGAATAATTTAGTTGAGGGTGCTATATGGGAGGCCGAGACTGATATGAAGTCATGCTATCCTCATCTATTTCCTTCTACACCTACCTAAACTTGAGGTAAGTAATTCTTATTAAATTCTTAGTGCATTGGGAGTCATGTGCATTTTGTGAGTTTACATGATTCCCTTATGTTAAGCATATTCTTGTGACAATTCATGATTTGCATATACTTAGTTTTAATGGATTACATATATTCCCCATGTTGATTGCATTTTTATATGATGAGTGCAATTGTTGGTTTCATAATGGTGAAATGATGAACATGTTTAGTTATGTGATGAATGACTTGTTGGCTCTATATTGATGTGTTGAGCTTACTTGAGTTGGAGAAGGTAGTTCCTCCTATACGTATATGAGAATTCATGAGTTTCCACGCATGTTGAGTTGGTAGATGCAGTTCCTACTTTTTTGTAATGCATTGACCATGTCTTATAATGGAGATGATGTTTACCTCCTATGAATCTTGCATTTTCTTATTGCATACTCGTTGGGCTGCTAGGCTTGAGTCTCCACTTCCGTAAGGTGTCCATATTAACATTCGAGGACGAATGTCCCCAAGGGGGAGATAATGTTACACCCCGGAAAATTTTTAGAATGAACTAGAGCCACTTGGTGTGGGTTAGAGTAACCTTAAGGCAACGACTAGACTATCTTAGAGCTAAAATGGTTAAGGAAGGAGTCTAGGGTGAAGTCTAGGACCCTAAACTACCTAAGACCATTCGGCTATGGGCAGTAGCTTCACCCATGAGCCTTGGCGATGCGCCAAAGGACTCTTCTCGCCTAGTGGACAGACACCCCTCAAGTCCAAGTTGCTGGAACAAAGGGCGGAATGGGTGGAGGATCGCCCAATGGATTGGCGATTTGCCCATGGTCCTTCCCCATCGCCTAGTGAGCTACCCATTTAGGGAGCTCACTGTAACTTTGGGTGGAGCCAAGGTGCATTAGGTGTGTCACGTAAGTGCCTTGGCGAACCAAGGTGTGCAATAGGGCGGACTGCAGTGTGAAAGAGGTAAGGTTGGGAGTTTAATGAAGGGTCTTTCAGTAAGTATTTCCTAAACTTAAACCAATACTTTCTACTCTTTTCCTACTAAATATAAATACTTTTTAGAGTCAAATTCTCCCATGCTAATCACTCTTAAAAGAAAATAAAAGAAGACCCAAATCCTTGCAATAATTCTATCTCTAGAAGTTCCTCATTGAAGAACCCCAAGAACTTGAAGATTAGGGCTCAAGCTCAAAGGTTTTCACTCCAAATCGTGTGCAAGGCTTTGATTAAGGTATGTGGACCTTGATTCATGGATCACTTTCATCCATGAAGCCCTTCAAACTGTAATCCAAATTGGTATAATGTTAAAAACCTAGAGTTTCTATTCTAGCCATGGGTTCTTCTTATAAACCATTTCATTATGTTATGAATGATTTGATGAATGGTGATTTTCATTGTAGAACTCCCCTTGAACCCATGTATACCCCCTGACCCGAATTTCAAATATTCTGATAGGTGTATTGATGTAGGATGATTTACTATGAATTGCTCCTATGTGAATTTAGTTTTTGAATCTTGTTCTATCCATGCCTATTGTAGTATCTTTGGGTGTAATTGTGAGACATAATTCATGACCTTAAAAAGGGGTAAATTACTAGGGTTTGTGCATATGAATGAAAGATGTGTATAAACTATTGATTCATTTAGAAATTAAATCTCCTACGACTAATGTGTAAAGTTGGTATTGTTGAAAGGTAGTTCTTCCCTTACCCTTACACTTGAGATTATATGTAGTCTAGTATGATGATATTGTTGTTGTTGGTTGTTGCAAGGAGAATTGTACACACACATATACTTCATGCATAAATATGATTATGATGTAATCAAATGGTGTTAATTGAAAGTATAGTTCACATATGCACCTTTACACATTATTATGCATGAATTGTACATAAACCATGTTCATCCTATTGTGTTGATTGAAAGTTTATTCTCAAGAGAACACATGATCTTGGTGTGAAAGTTATCCTCACACACTAATTATGATTCTAAAGTTGAAAGTACATTCTCACTTTTAATGAATCAATAAGCTATTTTATGAATTGTATTGAACGAAGGATAAAGTATTCCTTCACAAATGTAAATATAATTCAAAGACTAATGACGTATAATTTGTGAAATATTGCTTAGCACCAAATGGATATGGATAATGAGTTAAAGGCCCTCCCGCCAATGCAATGTCGAGGGTCATCCACAAGGGAACTCATGACATGGAAACCCGTCCGCCAATGCAATAAGGTGGGTTTCTAGAAGCAATCTCCCTATCCAAGAACTATGTTCCATCATAGGAACATGCTATAACTTATTGGTAAATTTTCTTATTAGGAGTGGGGGTATGGGACTTCACTCCCACATTGCACAAGTGGGTTTAGTAAGGTGTTGTAGGGTGGTTCATTTCCTTTATATTGAGATTCAATGTATGCATGCATAGATATTGAATGGTTAGTTGATGTTAATGACTTTCCTTATGTTCAAAGTATTATGCATAACTAATTTCTTATTTCTGACCAATGATATTAATGAGGTTTGAAGATGTTGTAGATGGCCAAGGTAACTTCAAAGGGGTATTTAGTAACTTTGGTATTATGGGATGCCAATCGTACATTGCACAAATGCTTCTTAAGGGTTGCTAAGGTGTTGGTATTATCTTATAATGGTTATAAATGTGATTCTGGCTTGTGTTGTACATTGGATATACATGTTAGTTTCTAAACTCAATAAACACATTCTTTTCACTAAAATGTTTGTTTTACCATGTTTAAGGATTTTATGCATGTTTCCATACTTAGTACATATTATGTGCTAAAACCTTTTCTCCCTTCTACTAAATGAGTGTAGGTTCCGACTAGGTGATTACACTCTCGTTCGAAGAAGACTTGGATTGCTATCTCCAAGTAGTTGGTGAGTCCTCCAGTTCGAGGATGGGATCTCTTATTTTCATAGTCATGCCATATTTCGTATATTGAAACTTCTGTTGATGTATAAGGGCTTCGTCCCAAAATTTGTATTCTTTGGTTTAGATGGTGTAAGCGACAAAAGTCTAGCTTCCTATGATTGTCGTATATGAAATATGAAGTCGAATTTCCATTGTAAAAGTGTTATATTTTCCGCATTATTTATATGTCTTATGTCATGATGATGCGATATGGCTTGTATGAGACCCCTTCAGGGTCAGGTACGCCGTGTTACGACTTGGGGGGGCGCTCTCGGGTCGTGACAAAAAGTGAGGTTTGTTAAGGCTAAGCGTTGTACTTCCTTTGAGCATGAATTTTGGAATCCTAAATCATCAAATGTTGTTTTACTATTCTATTGCTAGAAAGACCTTTTCTAAAAGGTATCGATATTGCAACTGGCGTATTTTTGGGACTACATTATGTTGTTATTCCACTCGTTCAGTTATATAGGGTATTCACCGTCTTTATTTTATTTTGTTGATTCTCTTAACTATAGGTCCATGTGGACAAATTCTTATTCTTTGTAGGTATTGTAACTTAAAAAGATTAGGGATAAACAATACGAATTTTAAATCAGTCCACCTTCTTCGCTAATTTATATTTTTGAAAAACTTTAAAATAATACATCGATCTTAGAAACTTTTAAATGTAACTAGTATGTCTAAACTACTAAAGGAAACGTTTTTTTGAAATACTTTCATTTACAAACTACTAAGGATACATATATAAAAACTAAGTGAAGAACTTTAAGCTCTTTATGAACATCCTCTTGTGTAAGTTACCTTTCTAAATCTGAGTTAGATGTCCTAGTTAAATCTACAAGTATATGAGGTTCTACGGGACATTTACATTAGATACGAAAGTGATGACAAAATTATGAGAACAAGAATACTAATGGGCCAATATTGGCAACATGATTATGGTAACACAAAAGCATTACGAATCCATGACATGACTTGCTATGCAATCTACTCCCAGTCTATAATCGGAGGGTATGTGGCCCATTGCCTATATTTATATATATGAGACACAAATGGCCACAAGTTGGCAAATATGATGCCGATTCGCTACCGGAAGGCACCACCATTGGTAGCACTTGGTTGGGTATGACATGCATTTGCATTTATATATATGTATTCATGACATACGATTATGCGAGCATACAATGCATATTTAATATATATAAGGTTGGGTGTCAGCCATGGAGGCTATTAGAGTTTCTGTTTCATGTGGTATCTTTGTTACCCTTTTTACAACAACTATTTATGATATTACTTTCTGCCTTACATACCAATACATGTTTATTCGTACTGACGTCCCGTTGCCTAGGGACGTTGCATTTTTTTTGTGCCTACAGGTCCACGTAGGGATTCTGATTGACCCCTCCTATAGGATTCGGGGTTTAGCTGTTAGTTGGAAAGCTCCACCCCTTTCATGGAGCTTTCATTGGATATTTACTTTTGTTGTACAGTTTGGATATAATCGGGTCCTTATCCGGACTAGTGCTTATGACACTCTTAGAGGCTATTGTGGACACAATATTCTAGGTTTCTTTCTGCAGCTTCTAGTCTTGAGCCCCATAGGGTTTGCATGTGTGTTTATATATATATATATATATATATATATATGAATGTATATCTTCAGTTGGAGCCTCATCGGCTAGCTAGTACTTTATTATCTTTGGGTGGTCTACCTTCGTTTACATGATTTGCGGTTATTCAGGTTATGACCTTAATGATCCAGTCGTAGTACTTTAGATTTTATGCTTCCCTACCTTCTAGGACCACAGTTGAGTTAGTTGGTATGTTTCAGTGGCTAACTTGATGGCATAAGGTATCGAGTTCCAATCACGCCTCCCCTAGTTTGGGGCATGATATAATCTACCGTTGAGGACAACAATAGACAAAAAAAAACCCCACCCCTACCACCACGAGAAAGTCTTTTCTTCTAGTGATGTAATAGAGATAGGAAGATTCAGAGTTGGCGCATTAAATTTTTAATGTTAAAAGAAATTTGGATCAAGAGGCAATAATTAGCTCTCTTAATTGAGGTATGTTATTTATGATAACTGAAGTACTGACAATTCATTTATGCTAGTCATAACTTAAAATTTTCCATAAGCTTTGTGATGTACAGCGGATAGACGCATTGGTAAAAATTGATGCATATATACAAATCATCTAACAAATGGTTCTTATTTACCATTTTCATTAAAAAAAAAATATTTTACTAAATTAAAAAGAAAAGTTCTAAATAAAAAATTTAAAAAATATTACATGACTTTAACAAATTACCTCACCAATTTTTTCACCCCTCCAAACCTGATCTAAATGAAAAATAACTCATTCGTGTACTTTTTTTAACACAAGAAAAGAAATAGGAAACTCATTTATTTTTCTAGAGAATATTTTTTCACGAAACATATTTTCCTTCCTGACGAACACACCTACGTTGTAATTCATGTGTCGTTTTTGGTTTTACCAATGTAATGACACAATCAAAAAAATTATATTCTAAAATAAAAAGTAATTTTATTAAAAGATTAATTGACTGCTTGAATAAACTTTAATGTTTATATAAATCACTAAAATTATATTATTTTTTTAATTTATTTGTCTTAGTTACATATTTCACAAGTACAAAAATCAAAATTTATCAATAAATTTTGAATTTTTTTATTTTATTTATAATCTCAAAGGTTCTTGAATCTAATTTAAGTTCTCTTTATTTTTTATATTTCTGTTTATTACAATAACTAGCAACATCCTTATTTATAAAAGTAAGAAATCAAATTAAACTAGGACTAGAAAGCTTATTCCTATATGAACTACGACAAAGAAATCTTAGCTAGACACAATTAAATAAATACGAAGGATAAAAAATTTGAATTATTATTCCAACAAATTCAATAGCATATGTATATGCTATTATCCTTTGTAACTAATTTTTGAATTATGACATTTTGTTCATAGCAGAGTTTCAAACTATTCTTTTAGTACTACTTCGTCTTTCTCAAAATACTTATCGCCCTTACCAAAATAATAGTGTGAAACACTTCTATGACCAAAATGTTGTAATTCCAAACTTAAATATAAAGGATAATATCACGTATGGTGTTGAATTTATTGATGAAATTTGATTTTGCAATTGCAAAATATGTAACTAAGACAAATAAATAGAAACAATAATGTACTTTTAGTTATTTATATATATATATATATATATATATATATTAAAGTTTATTCAAGTAGTTAATAATTTTTTTCATATGATTAATTTTTATTTTAAAATATAAAATATCTTGTTGTGTCATTACGTTGGTAAAACGAAAAATGACATATGAATGACAACTTAGGGTGTGTTCGTATGTAAGGAAATTGTGTTTGATAAAAAAATATTTTCTACAATAATAAATGAGTCTCTTATTAACTTTTTTGTGTTTAAAAAATTACATGATTGGGTTATATTTCATTTCGGTTAGGTCTGGAGGGTTGAAAATGGGCGAGGTAGTTTATTAAGGTCACATAGCATTTTTGGAATTTAAAAAAAACAATTTTAGAATTTTTCGTTTTAATTTAGTAAAATAGATTTGTTAACAAACATGATAAATAAGAACCATTTGTTAGACGATGGGGTCCATATACACCATTCTAGTAGCCATGTGTATATCCACTCTACATCGTAAAGTTATGGAAAAATTCTGAATTATGACTAGCATAAATGAATTGTAAATACTTCAGTTATCATAAATAACATACCTCACTTAGTAGAGCTAATTATAGCCTTATAAATCTAAATCTCTTTTAACATTAAAAATCTCATGTGGTAACTCCAAATCTTTCTATCTCTATTATATCAACAAAGGAAAAGACATTTTGGTGGTGGGGATATTTATTGTCAATCGTTGTCTTCTATGGTAGATTAGATGGGGACCTCAAAGGTGGTGGTTTTTGTTGTGGCAGATGAAACCAATTTGGGTAGGCGATGTCTTATTAATAGTTAGGAAACCGTAGTGATTCTCACCCAACACGAGCACAATTTTGTGCATGATAAAGTTGGTCTTTTTGTGATGGACTTTCCATTTTGAGGCCCATCCCCCATAAGGGACGTCAGTACGAAAGAATGTACTGAATATGGAAGGCCGTAGGATGTGCAAAATAAGGGTTCAAATGAAATCAAGTATCAATATATTAATCTATATCTATATCTATCTATCAATATTACCTTAAAAGCATGAAATCCTAACTTGAATGTTAAATTACTATAATATTCCTTAACTTAGGTTGTCACTTTTTCGATGAGTTGTCACTTTTTTGATAAGTTGTGACTTTTTTCAAAGGGTTGTCATTTTTGATGAGTTGTGACTTTTCCAAAGAGTTGTGGTTTTTTCATTTAGTTGTAACTTTTCCAAAGGGTTGTAACTTCTCGGAAAGGTCATGACTTTTCAGATAAGACACAAAAACACTTGTTTATACTACCCTTTGTTGACTACAAATAGAGGGTCTTCCTTTAATTTTTCAACCACAATTTTTTTAATATTCTACTCTTCTTCTTCTTGCATTTTAAATTTTTTGTGTGATTTACTGTGGTTGAGTGAGTTCGAAGTTTAGCGGAATATGATGTACCACTATTCTGATGAAGTAAATCGTTATATCCTAAGAGGGTATATTCCATAACCTCAAGTACTTGAGAAAAATAATTTTAATGATATAATAATTATTTTTTTGCTTAATATATACATTAGTTTGTAATGTTCCAATATATGAAGTTAACATGATGTACTCGAAATTTATTTTTTTGTTAACAATTTATCTTGTGATATAGATATATGCTTTTGAATATCTTTTTCCATAATTTAGAGAATCGTCAAGATTTATTTTTTTGATGATCAAGACAAAAGAATGACTTTATTTATCAATGTTACTTATGTGATTTAGATTGTCAAGAAGTTTGCTTCAAAATAGTTATTACTATATATACATTGCCTTTTTGTTTTACTTATTTTCTATTTATTAATATTTCTGTATTTTAGACGAAGAAAAGATCATATGATTTGTAATAATGTCAGTTGAAGTTTGTATTAGTTTAATTTTTATTATTTATTTAATAGCTAATTTTTATGAGATAAATATTTTCATTAATGCAAATATATATTTATTTTTGGCTAGTTATTTATATTTAAATTAAAGTATTACATATGTCACCAATGTATTATCAAATTAACACGATCTTCTAACTTCAAAATATATTATTTTAAAATGTTTTGAGTTTTTTTTTTTTAAAAAAAAATACACACACAACAAATGTGAAAATATGTCAATATATATGATTCATTTAAAATTTATCATTTACAAAATAAATTTTATATTCAGTAATATGGATAAAAATTTATATTTTGTCCGTACATGAAGTTAAAATCTAATATTTATAAAAAAAATAGTAACATTAATTAGAAGTCCTATTTATTTATGTAAGTATAAAATTTATTAGAAATTCAGTTATTGCACATTAATTCTTTAGTTATAACATTATGAATACTCTTAGTTATTACTAATTATTGCAAATGTTATTCACACTTTCTTACATTCTAAGTTATAATATTATGAATTTCATAGTTATTACATTAATTACTTCTATCTTTTATCTTTCCTTATATTAACATTTGACCAATAATTTTTCACATTATCATACCACCTCTATATATGTGATAACACAATATTGTTATTTTTTCTTTGAGGAATCATGCTTGGTTGAATAAATAGAAAACGTTTACAAGTATATGAACTATATCTTTGTTGGCGTAAGATGAACATGTGATTATATATATGATTTCACAGATATAATATATTCTTTAATTTTACTTTTTAGTTTTTCCGGTAAAAAAAAGGAAACCTTTCTCAGTTAACTATGGACAGTCAAATAACTATATTTGGTTTATGTACACAGTCAATCAAGAAGTCAAATATGAGAGCCAACAACAAGAACATCATCTATTATGTTTTAACTTATAAAATAAAAATAATATACAACAAATAGTTAAAAAAGGTAAAATGTAGTTGTTCTCTTCACATGTTCATATGACATCTAAATAGTTTAACGTGGAACACACGTGCAAAGCACATCTGGTTATAGGACAAGAAAAATACACAACAAATATCATCTACAAGGTAATATTAGTGATATACGACTAATTACATGATTGAACGTCATCAAATTGAAATAAATTTAAACATTATTGCATTTAACTAATACAATTTTTCATTGATCATCTTCATAAGTTCGTGTGAATAAGAGAGATATATATGACAATCCACATTAAACATTCACAAAAGAATCTACAACATTATTTTGTGCTAAGTTATTCAAATTTTCGTTAAAATCAGCAATACTATTTACTATAACATATATTTTCTGAATTTGTAATCACGTACAACGCACGTATCAAAAAACTAGTGTATATATATGGATGAAATACCACCTTTTGTTAATCTTGTGGGATCATGTATATTGTATTTTTTTCTTTACTCTTCTTTGCATTATAATCTTTGTAAGGCATGTGATAAAAATGATCTACTTATCTATGTTAGAAGGGGATGACCCATGCTAGGTACTTTAACCCTTAGGATGTGGTCCTTATAAATATATAAATTAAAATTGACATGTGCTAGGTTTTCTCCCCTAGATTGACACCCTTATACACAAATCAGGATCGACCCAGGCTAGTCTTTTTCTCCTGGGCTGCCAATCATAAATATACAAATTTCCTCCTTAGTTTCTTTAATCATTAAAATTGTTATTTTGGTGGTCATAAACTTTATTGAGATTTGGAACTATAGACTAGTAGTATAGATAACTTAACAATATAATGTAGAGTAACCATTATATACAAACAAAATGTAACACCAACGTATTACTTAGGATCTTAAATGACTTACTGGATCTCATTTTACTAAGAGTTGAACTCATTAATCTTGTTGCAAGTACTTTTTTCGTACTAACATGTAGAGTAATGAATACATATTGAAGTAATTCAACACACTAAGGAGAAGGAAAAATATCATTAAAAAGGCTCATATTCGGCATGCCTCATTACGATAAATGTCTACCATCACATGAACACAACACCTAACCTGGTCTTGGCATACTAAATTGAAACCACCCACAGGAGTACCCAGTGTTGCAGATGTTGATGAGAAGGTACCGGACACAGATTGGGAACTAGACTGGCTGCTTTCACGTCCCCCCTCAAAGAATCATTCCCCTTCAGTATAAAAGGGCAAGTAGATGTTGCAGGGTGTCAGGGGCAGAAGCTACCACAATAGCCTCAGCGACTTATGTGATTTTCCTGGTGCATTTTTTGGTGGCCTGGGGCTCTGTGTAGGAGCTAGATCCAACTGAATATTATACCTAGGAGCCATTTTGTTTATCATCAGTGACCTCATTTTGTACTCAAGTCTGTAGTGCTGGAGCCCCGATCTTCCTAGACAATGTGGAGGCCTTTCCCCCATGCTTCAAAGTTAATTTAAAAGGCATGGTACATGCAGGAAAAGAATTAGTTCTATACACTAAGTAAGAAAAATAAGAACTAAATAATAAAATGAAAGAAAACCAAAAAATATTTTTGATTTTTCTTGATAAGGTTGTACGAGTGGGTAACTACGGTTCATGAAATGGACCATAAGCCGTAAGACCCTCTCGTAAAAATATATACTAATTTTCAAGTTTCAGAAGTTTGAACTACGATCTACTAGTACAGACCGTAGTTCAAAATATGATCCTAACCTAAATCATAGTTCCAATAGTATCAAGGAGTTTGTGAACTACAAAAGACTGATGTATGAGCCATGAAACTTCTACGGATCGTATACAGGCTCATAGTTCTTAGAGAATTTTCTAGTTTTTACGATTATATATGACGATGGTCATTTATGATATATGGCCAATCAATGACATGTAGATGGTACTCATACTAGTAATAGATAAGCAGTTCTAACACTGGACCTTAGGGAAATGATTTACAACGGGAAACTATTTCTCATGGATTAAACAAAGAACTATAAAAGACTTTCGTAGGTCCTGGTAACCCATGCCAGTGTCAAAAGTAACACCAATGCCTTCAATTCAATATTACTAATAGCTCATGATAATTATTTAAGTTGAAACATACCTATGCACATACTAACATTACAGTAATCCTTAGGTTTTAATCTAAGAAATTTTAAAAACAATAATATGTAAACCCTAAGTCAATTAAACCCTCCAAATTTCAAAAAGGTGGTGAGTAGGTGATGTACCGTTGATAAAGATGGCATTGAGAAGTAAATTTGTCATAGACAAGCCAACCTACAGGTTGTGGTTTCTTTGACTAGCCATATGTGGAGGTTGTGGGTTGAAGTACTAAGGAAATATGCTGAAGTGTAGAACAACGGACCAACTAACGGGCCGTGTTTATACCTATGAGTCGTAGGTCATGCCCGTCGGTGAATCCCACATGAATGTTATCTAACTTCTGAATGAAGATGGAACCTACGAGCCGTTGTTCTTGTGACGAACCGTAGGTGACCACTCGTAGATACAATTTCCAGAACCAAATTTCCTTAAAACTTCCTTTTCCTACTTGGTTTAGGATATAGTTTCTATAAATACTAGTTTTAATTTGTGTTTTTGGGTTGCTAGACTTTTTGTGATACTTTATTTTGACTTTGGGAGTTATTTTGCGAACACTTTCGGCAATTAATTCTTGAAGCTTTGTTTATGATATTTGCTTTTGATCTTCAATTCAAAATTCCAACTTTTATTTATTCAACTTATAAGTTCATGATTTATATTATTAACTCTATTGTGAATTGTGAAAACCCAAACATGAATAATTAAATCCACAATTAGGGTTGTGGGAACCATGAGTAATTAACAACATAAAACTAATAATTAAGTAATTCTTAAATAGTATTGTTAATCTCTTTGTTTTTAATACGTTTTAATGGTTCCCAATGTTAGAAATTGCCTCATTCCTACTTGTCGGACCAAGGAAGTAATGAATGAAAAAGGGATTGAACAACTAATATTTAGCGTTATAATCCACCATCTAATAGCCTAACCCACCTACCATAAGGTCTAATCTGGGATTAAGGGTAAGGGTTAGTAAAACATACACCAGTAGACCGACCAAGTTGCATGGTGAAATTCCCTACTTGGACGACCAGTCACATAAGAGATACCTAACTTACCAACCTTGCATGCTAACACCAGGAAAGAGTTACAATTATTAGGATTACTGCATTAAGAACTTTTGGGTAACAGTTGTGCCATAGTTTTCATCTCATATTGATATCTCAAACTGCAAATCCGGTTTACTTGTTACTACAAATCAATCAATAATTACTTTATTTACAAATCCTCCCTTTTTATGGAAATAAATCTGACGAAAAGTAAAATAAATTATAAATTAGCCTAATTATAACCCTTATTCCTTATGTGATCGTTCCTAACCTAAGTTAGATTCTTTATTTTGCAACGACCTCTGATATTTCTTTAGGGATGTGTAATTTGGGTGTATCAAATTTTGGCGCCGCTGCCAGGGAATAAGTCTTTTAGATTAGACTAATTATGTTATTGAACTTTAGTCACTTATTTCCTGATATACATTTTTTTTTGTTCTTGTTTTCTACATGTATTATTTCTAGTGTATGCCAAGTACACAGAGTCAAGGAAACCCCATGACTCCTTACGATCCTTGATTAAGAAGCACTATGAGAAGAATGGTTGGAAGAGGTCTAAATCTTTAGATATAGAATGATCCAATCAGAGTGGGTCAAGGGGATGTTGTTGGATTGCAACCTCCTGGAGTTGTTAAAGTGCCTAGATATGTTTAGGGAAACCCTCGAGTTTAGAATGCTGAATGAGTGCAAAATCAGCCAGCACCGTATGTGTGTGAAAACTACAGGGTTGACTATAATGTTGTGGGATCGACTGGTGCTATAGTTGTTCCTCCACTACCTCCTAGACATACTTTTGTTAAGACCAGTAGTCTGATGCAAATGGTTACATCAAGAGGGTTGTTTGTTAGATTACCTACAAAGGATCCATATGCCCATATGAGTAAAGTGAAGAGTGTTTGTATGAGTAGTGTGGGACGACAAGATTTAGCCATGGATTTGATCGGCTTAAGCGTGTTTCCAATTTTGTTGACAGGTGATGCTATTGTATGGCTGTTGAGTTGGAATATAACTTAATCACCATTTCGGATGGGTTACATAGGGTATTCATGGAGAACTATTTCTCAGTGTATAAAAAGTTAAATCTTAATGATAAACTCAACAACTTCATAGCATTGCATGGGGATTCGGTGAGTAGCTCTTGGGATAGATTCACTGGGTTTATGAGGAGTGTGCCTAACCACTGCATAGATGACGAGTCACTTAAAGAGTATTTTTATAGAGGGCAAGATGATAATGGAAAGGTTATGCTAGATACTATTGTTAGAGGATCTTATGGAGCAATACTTTTCAAGATATTGCCAAAAATCATGAAAAAATCTCTAACAATAACAAGGTGTGGAGCACTACAAAGTAAAATACTGGAAGGAACATGTTTGGTGTACAAGTCACACCAAATAAGTCCACTGATGATAGTTGTGAAGAGATGGCCTAATTGAGAACAAAGGTTGGCTTGATGTTGAAACATATGAGCGGAAGTGAAAAGAGAGTAAATGTAGTGAACTACTAGAATAGAACACCACATGTTGATGAGTACATTTATGAAGAGGACGTGAATCTAGTGAATGATCAGACGAAGGTTTTCAAACCAATGCCCAAGCATCCAATTCGGATAATTGGCGCCAGGGTCAAGGAAACCAAGGTCGGAACTATGGTAACTACAATCGTGATGGGAACTATGTCCATGATGGGAAATAATAATCCGGACAACAACTATAATCGCAATGGGTTTGGCGACAGAAATGAAAAGAGTGGACTTTATGTTCCACCTAGGAAAAGAGATGTTGTATCGAGTATGAATTACATAGAAGATATGATGCACAAAATGATGAAAAGGTTTGATGCAACTGATGAAAATGTAAAATAAATGTGTAATGATTTATTGGGCATTGGCCAGAAAGTTGAGTTAGACGCAGTATCTATAAAACAAATTGAGCAGCATCTGAGCCAGTTATCGGCAAATGTAAATCCACATCAGCAAGGAACACTTCCTAGCAATACTTTCCAAAATCCAAAGAATAACGGGCATTGTATGGTAGTTACTACTATGGATGGAAAGCAGACTATAGACCCTCTTATTCTGACTGGAATGGAAAGTTCCAAAGAGCAAGATCTATTTCCTTCCCTGTGATTGATTGCTTTTTCTTCCTTTTTCCATACTTCAGGAGGAAGAGATCGCCGGGTTCAACTTCCACTGGTGATGGCGATTCCTTCTTGAAAACAGTATATTCAGTTGAATCTGAATATTCTAATAATATGAGGATGAAGTGGAGGTATTTGATAAGCTAAAAGATCAGAATGACAAGGAGGCTGAGGTGACACAAAATATCATCCTTATACCGAGACCTCCACCTCATTTCCCACAGAGGTTGGTAAAGAAAGCAGAAGAAGGAAAGTATCACAGGTTTATAGTTATGCTGAAGAAGTTATCTATAAATGTTCCTTTGATCGAGGCACTTGAGCAAATTTCGGGTTTTACAAAATTCATGAAGGATTTGTTCACTAACAATAGGGTTATCAATTTCGTATGTGATAACAAGTTGCGGCATTGTAGCACTATTGCTACTAGATCATTAGTGTGGAAGAAGGAGGATCCTAGAGAATTTATTATTCCATGTGCTATTGGTATGTTGCATTTTGCAAAGGCCCTATGTGACATGGGTGCTAGATTTAACTTTATCCCATTGTCTATATACAAAAAGTTGGGTTTAGGAACCCCCAAAATGACTGCAATACGGCTACTTATGGATGACCAATCTGTGAAGAAGACGATTAGAGTTCTTCAATATGTCCTTTTGATAGTTGATACATTCATCTTTCCGGTGGACTTTGTGATACTAGACTGTGAGGTTGACTTTGAGGTCCCTATCATCCTAGGGAGACCATTCCTTGCTACTGGACGTGGTTTGGTTTATTTGGAAAGAGGGTAGATGAAGTTTCGCTTGAATAATGAAGAGGTAACTTTTCATATCTATAGATCTATGAAGCATATAAGTGATCCACAATCAGTGTCGGTAGTGAATCATATTGTCGAAGAAGAACCAGTAGTATCTATAGAAGAGAAGTTGGGTGTTGAAGCACTAGAGGTTGTGATCAGGAACTTTTATGGAGATGGTATTGATGAGTATGATGAGCTAGTTGTTGCACTCTATAGGGTAAATTATACTCGTTGTCAACCAATGAAGTTGGATCTGGCCTTAAAGATCGAGATACCCTACCTGCAAAACCATCTATTGATGAGCCTTCAGAATTAGAGCTTAAAGGTCTTCCATCTGACTTATGGTATGTATTCTTTGGTCAAAATAGTACTTTGTTAGATATTGTTGTTGCTGACTTGAATGAAGGGCAAGTAGAGGCATTGATATTGGTATTGAAGCGATTCAAAAGACCTATAGGATGGACCATTGGTAACATAATTAGTATTCCACAAGGTATTTGTTCTTACAAAATTCAACTTATGCCGGATAGCAAGCCAAGTATTGAACACTGACAAAGATTGAACCCACTGTTGCAAGAGGTTGTTAAGAAGGAAATCATTAAGTGGTTAGATGTTGGAGTCGTATATGTTGTTGGTGATAGTAGTTGGGTGTGTCCAATGCAATGTGTGCCAAACAAGGGAGGAATCATTATGGTTTCCAATGCAAAAAATGAGCTCGGTCCAATGAGTCTGGTGATTGGTTGGAGAGTTTGTATGGACTATCGAAAGTTGAATGTTTGGACTGAGAAAGGTCACTTCCCAATGTCGTTCATGGATCAAATGTTAGATCATCTTGTTGGAAAGAGTTTGTATCGATTTCTAGATGGGTATTCGGGCTACAATCAGATCTCCATATCTCTGAAAGACCAAGAGAAGACTACTTTTACTTGTCCTTACGGGACTTTTTCTTTCAAAAGGATACCATTCGGGTTGCGTAATGCACTGGTGACTTTTTAGGGTTGCATGATGGCTATATTTTCTAATATGGTGGAGGACAAAAAAAGGTATTCATGGATGATTTCTCAGTGGTTGGTGACTCGTTAGATGATTGCTTGGTACATTTAGGTGAAGTGCTTAAACGGTGTGAAGAGTGTAATCTTGTGTTAAATTTGGAGAAATGTCACTTCATGGTGAAACATGGTATAATTTTGGGCCATAGAGTTTCGCGGAAAGGAATTGAAACTGATAGGGAAAAAGTTGAAGTGATAGAAAAGCTATCACCATCCATCTCTGTAAAAGGTGTTAGAATTTTTCTAGGGCATGCAGGTTTTTATATGAGGTTCATAAAGGGTTTCTCCAAAAATGCATACACATTGTGCAAACTACTAGAAAAGAAGTCGAAGTTTGAGTTTGATGATGCTTGTCTGCGAGAATTTGAGGGGCTGAAAGTGATGTTGATTTCTGCACCAATTATTATTTCACCAGATTGGGGACAACGGTTTAGAGTTATATGCAATGTGAGTAGGGTAGCACTTGGCGTAGTATTGGGGTAGAGGCGGGAGAATATTTTTCATCCTATATAGTATGCAAGCAAAGCTTTGAATGTTGCTCAAAATAATTATGATGTTACTGAATATGAATTGCTTGTTGTAGTCTTCGCGTTTGAGAAGTTTAGATCCTATTTTCTTGGCACGAATGTTATTGTGCATAGTGATCATTCGGCATTGAGGTATCTTATGGTAAAGAAAGATGTGAAACAATGACCGATTAGATGGGTATTAATATTGCAAAAGTTTGACTTTGAAGTGAAAGATAGAAAGTGAATAGAAAACCAAGTGGTTGATCACTTGTCTAGATTAGAAGAAGAGGCAATGATGAAGATAGTTGATGGAGTTTAGATAAATGACGTGTTCCCAAATGAACAAATATTGGATGCTTCTATTGATATTATCCATTGGTTCAGAAATTTTGCCAATTATTTGGCAAGTGAGTTGGTGCCTTCAGATCTGTCGTTCCACCAAAGAAGAAAATTCATGTCTGATGTGAAGAAATTTGTCTGGGAAGATCCTTACTTGTTTTGTATATGTGTTGATGGGATTATTCGTCCTTGTGTGCCCGAGGTTGAGATGATGAGATTATTGAGGCTTGTCATTTGTCTCTTATTGGTGGACATTATAGTTGTATCCGGGATACTCATAAAATCTTGCACTGTGTATTATTGACCTACTATTTACCAAGATGCTCATTATTTCGCCAAGTCTTGTGATCGTTGTCAAAGAGAAGAATGTATTACAAAGAAGCAAGAACTTCCAATGAATCCTATACTAATGATTGAATTGTTTGATTTTTCGGGTCTTGACTCCATGGTCCATTTGTAAGCTCGAATGGAATGAAGTACATACTTGTAGCTGTTGACGATGAGTCTAAATGGATTGAAGTTGTTGCGCTTTCAAACAATGAAAGGAAGAGTGTCACCGCATTTCTAAGAAAGAGTATCTTCTCTAGATTTGGAACACCAAGGGTGATCATTAGCGATGGAGGTTCTCACTTTTGTAATAGGTTATTCAAGGTGTTGCTTGAGAAGTATGGTGTTTGTCATAATGTAGCAACTCCTTATCATCTGGAGTCTAGTGAGCAAGTTAAAGTATCTAATAGAGAGATTAAGTAGATCGTTGCAAACATAATTGATTGGTCAAGAAAGCCTGATGATGCTCTATGGGCCTATCACACTGCATTCAAGATCCCTATAGGTATTTCCCCCTACCAACTTGTGTTTAGGATGTCGTTTCATTTTTCTCTAGAGTTAGAGAACAAATCGTTGTGGGCACTCAAGAAGCTGAATTTGGATTGCGATGTCGTATCAAGTCAAAGATTGAATAAGATAAATGAGCTTAATCAGTTTCGCCTAAAAGCATATGAAAGTTCAGCCTTGTATAAGGAGAAGATGAAGAGGTACCATGCTCAAAAGACTGAAAAGCATGAGTTTGTTTCCGATGATTTGATACTCTTATTTAATTCAAGGTTGCGCTTGTTTCCTGGGAAACTAAAGTCCAAGTGGACTGGGCCATTCAAAGTGGTACAAATATATTCACATGGAGCGGTTGAACTCGAGATCGATGAAAGAACGAGGTTCAAGGTGAATGCTCAAATGATCAAAATCTACTTGGGGCAATGAGAAGAAGGTAAAGAGGTGACAGAATAATGGGATCTTGATGAGTCTGAGTAATCGAGTGGTCTGTGTCGTGCCACGACGTTAAATCAAGCTCTAATTGGGAGGTAACCCAAGATGTAAAATCTAGACAAATTTAGGAGCTTTTCATTATTTTTATGATTTTTTTGGATCTTCTATTTAGTTTTATGTTTATTGAGTCTTAGTGTTGGCTAGATTATGGTAGAATGGGGTTTGTGTCCAAGATGAATCAAGAAAATTGATAAAGGAAGTTATAATGTTTGCTACGTGTGCAGGAAAGCGAATAACAATCTTCAGAAAAATTGTTTGTGCAAGGGTCTACGGTTCCCATGGATGGCCCGTCGTCCAATCGACGGACCGTAGATGGCATCAGTAGATCCCAGGTATGTACTCTGAAATTTCACCAAGTGTAAGGGGAACGATGACACCCATCCATATGCCGTACTTTAAACTACGGACCGTCGACGGGGTTTTCCTGGTCCAAGTCCGTGAATTTTTCGACCCGACCCACGATCAAATTAACTTTTAAAAAAACCCTTCATTTTCAAACATCCCTAATTTCCCTCGTCCTCACCAACTGTTACAACCCTTTAAATAGTTGATTATACAAATTTCCAATCCCCCCCAAATCACATATATATTTCCTCCACTACCTTCTCCCCCATATGCTCTCCCTATTTCTCTCATTTGTCTTCTTTCTGAATTCTTCATTCTACGAAAATCAAAGGTTGTGGGTTCGGTGTCAAGTTTATTAGGTGTCAAAAAGGGCTAAATAGAAACACACTCAAGGACCTTTGAACGGGAAAATGATCAAAATGGTCCTTAATGTATGGGCTTTGATTCCATTTGGTCCTTAATGTATGGACTTGATGAAAATGGTACTTTATGTATCATAAATTGTGATCAATTTAGTCCTTAACCATAAAATTAATATATTTCTTTTTCTTTTGCCATCAAAATATACGGAACATGTAAAAGATGCGCTCGTTCAAGACTTTCCTTCCCCTGTTTCCAAAAATTCCAAAAGGGCACATCAATATTTTTAACCAAAAGGGTAAATCTCTCCTGACGGAGCGATTTTCTTCTGACAAAATTGACGTCGTTACACCTTTAAAAAACATAAAAATCGCTGCAGGTCCAATTTTTTTTCTTTTTTCTTTAAAATCGTTGTTGTGATTTTTTTTAACAACGCTGCCCCAGCAACGTTTAAAAAATAGAAATAGCTGCTATAGCAACCATTTTCTTAAAAAAGTTTTAATTTTTTTTTATTAAAAATTCTCGAGGCGAGGACTGCTTAAAAAAATAATGGGAAATCGCTCCACGTGTAGCGATTTTTGTTAAAAAAAAATTAATGGCAGCGATTATTTTAAAAGAAATTAACTAAAATTGCTACACGTGGAGCGATTTCCCATTATTTTTTTAAGCAGTCCTCGCCTCGGGAATTTTTAATAAAAATAATTTAAACTTTTTTAAGAGAATGGCTGCTATAGCAGTTATTTCTATTTTTTAAAATTTGCTGGGGCAGCGTTGTTAAAACAAATATTTCACAGCAGCAATTTTAAAGAAATTTTTTTTTGGGCCGGCAGCGATTTTTATGTTTTTTAAAGGAGTAACAACGTCAATTTTGTCAGAAGAAAATCGCTCCGTCAGGAGTGATTTTGCCCTTTTGGTTAAAAAAAATTGATGTGCCCTTTTGGAATTTTTGGAAACAGGGGAAGGAAAGTCTTGAACGAGCGCATCTTTTACATATTCCGTATATTTTGATGACAAAAAAAAAAGAAATATATTAATTTTAGGGTTAAAGACTAAATTGATCACAATTTATAATACATAAAGAACCATTTCCATCAAGTCCATACATTAAGGACCAAATGGAATCAAAGCCATACATTAAGGACCATTTCGATCATTTTCTCACCTTTGAACTACTTGTAAGGTAATGATTTCAAACTTGAACTATTCAATTCGTAGTTGAAATCACAAAGTTGTTACTTGAACTAGGGTATGAATTGTTTGTTGAAATTGATTTGCATAGTTATGATGTACACTTGGAACGATGGTTAGTGAGTGTTGTTGCTTACTTTGATGAAAGCATGTGATTACTACGTTCTAGTTGAGTTTTTGACTTAGGGTTTCTAGTTAATTTTGTTTGTATGTATGAATTGCATATTTGAAACCCTAGGGACGATAGAATACCATGAAAATATGTTGAAATACATGTTCAATAAGTAGTTTGTTAGTTTGAATTATGATATTGTGATGTTTGTTCAAAGTGGAATTTCAACAGTACTGGTCAATGACATGGCCTACGACTCGTGGTGAAACCTACGAACCGTAAGTCTGGTTTCGTTGTTCAGATGCACAACTCAGTAGCCTAAGTTGTGAACTATTGTTTGCCTTACGATCCATCGTTTCATCAACAAACTGTTCAGGTGAACAACCATTCCAACTTATGAGGTCTAAAATGTTAATTCCTAAACTACAGTGAGCACCGATGGTCCGTCGTTCACTCGACAGTCTATAGGTTCTTACCATCAGTCCCAAAAACAATCACTGCCTATAATAATTTTAAGTTCCGTAATTTGTCTAAATTCGTTTATTGGTTTGTTTTGAGTACTATGAAATTTAACAAGTCTTCTATAGGTGAAATGGCGCCAAAGAACATGAATACCTACAAGAGGTAAGGGAAGTCTAAGTCTGTGGTACCCTCACTCCGACTGATTAATGAATCAAGTATATTGGAGTATGAACCCACTAATTTTAGAACCTCCCCCACTGCACCCCAGACTACTAGGATGCAATAGAGATAGGTCATGCTATCGGACGAGGAGGATTTCCAGGCATGATTCTTACCCTAGCCTGATAAGGGGGGCCAACCTTCAAATACTGAGAGAAGGGAGTCACAGTCTAGCTTTAGCTCCATCTCTGAATCAGTTGCCACCTCAGCTTCTAATGCTACTAGTTCTGGCAAGTCTCATGACCCTCCCGGTACTAGATATAAGCTGATAAACCAAACCTCCAAACTAAATAGATGGCCTGTCCGGGGGATGTTCCAGATATACATTGATAGGTTATATGTTAATGAGCATCAGTAGTTAGGTGAAATGGCGCCAAAGAACATGAATACCTACAAGAGGGAAGGGAAGTCTAAGTCTGTGGCACCCTCACTCCGACTGATTAATGAATCAAGTATGTTGGAGTATGAACCCACTAATTTTAGAACCTCCCCCACTGCACCCAGACTACTAGGATGCAATAGAGATAGGTCATGCTATCGGACGAGAAGGATTTCCATGCATGATCCTTACCCTAGCCTGATAAGGAGGGCCAGCCTTCAAATACTGAGAGAAGGGAGTCACAATATAGCTTTAGCTCCATCTCTGAATCAGTTGCCGCCTCGGCTTCTAATCTTACTAGTTCTGGCGAGCCTCATGACCCTCCCGGTACTAGATATAAGCTGATAAACCAGACCTCCAAACTAAATAGATGGCCTGTCCGGGGGATGTTCCAGATATACATTGATAGATTATATGTTAATGAGCATCAGTAGTTAGGTGGGACCATTATTGAGAAGCGTCGATTACTTACATTAAGCCTCCACACATTGAATAATATTTATGAGCTCTTCAAGAGGTAAAGATGTGAGCAGATGGAAGAGAGTCTGGGTAAGTATAGCTCAGAGATTTTGAGGGAGTTCTATGCTTCCTATGTAGCTACTGTGGAGAGCATTACACCACGTCAAGCTAAGAGATTGGCTCATCCCCCTTTGTTGGATACTCTGGTGTGTGGGGTATCCTTATTGACATATACGAGACCACCATCCATTATTTTATTTACAGCCTGACGCATGCTAAGTCGAGCTGAGTATGACAATTGGATAGGGGTAGTGCAGAGCATGGCTTCTATGCGGGACTCCGAGCAGCAAGAGTGCTTATTACGATGGATGGTTTGCAATATTACTGAGGAGGGAGAGAGCATTTAAGGGGCGCATGATATTACACAACAAATCTGGAAGGTGACCTTGAGCTTTGCAACCAAGTTTTGGTGGTCCATCAGACGGGCCAGAAATTTTTCGCATTTGGAGGGAAGGTACAATAACGTTGTTGCATTGTGACAGGCTCAGTGAGGTGACCAACACGGTTGACGTGGGCTTCATTAGAGATAATTTGTTCCCAATAGCTACTAGGAAAGGTATATAGGTTAACTTACCACATTTGAGTGATGCTATTATTGTTGATGTTGTGCAGGTTGGGGTTGAGCACGCAGATGATGATGCTATTCTTCCATCTACTACAGAGCCCAAAGTGAAGGCTCCCCCATCCACTTCATGGAGCCAGGCTGTGAGTATACCTCGTGTTTCTACCCTTTATGGATTTGTTTTGCTGCTCCTTTCTTGTGTCCAGAAGTTGGAGACTCAGATTGCCACTCTTCTGTAACACATTCAACCATGGATGCAAATTTTTTTAGAAGAGTCATAAGAACGTATGGAGAAGTCAATGGATGTGAAGATTCAGGCTGTGCATCAGAGGATTGACGAATCTGAGCTTCGAGTGATGGAGAGGCCTCAGTCTGGGCCCATAGTTGATCTGACTACTTTCCAGACACAGTTAGCCAAACTCTGAGCTGATGTTCATGCTTTAGTTGTTCTAGAGGAGGTTGTCCCAGAGCTTACACTAGAGGTAAATGTTGGTGATGTTTTGTTGAGTGCACTATTTGGAGAAGATGCACCTTCTCTTGACCCCCTCGTGCGACTGGAAAGAACACGTGCACTTCTGGGGCCACTATTGATCCAGAGAAGGAGAGATAAGCAATAAAGAGGGAGAGACAGCAGTAAAAGGCATCCTAGTGACAATTTATACTTTATGAGGAGTTATGGCAGCAGAGAGCGAGGGAGTTAGATGCGGGTGCATCTGCACAAAAGAGCACTATCGATGGTGTTCCCACTATTGTTGAGGGTGATACTGATGGAATCACTCTTGCTGATCCAATGGGTTCCAGGCAATCGGTCCCACTCGCTTGTTGATGGGTCTTCGGCACTTATGCGCCACAGGTTTGTCTCACCCTATGTATAACATTTCTTTGTGCATTTATGTAGCACTCCATATTTGAAAGAGGGAAGTTTTGCAGATTTAAGAACCCCACATGCCATCCATGAGGGCCAACCACACCCCTTGGTGTGGGCCACAGACCGCAGACGGGTTCATGGATGGGTGCCTCAGAGATTGTCCAAGCGTGGACCACGGTTGGACCTACGGACTGTAGGTGGGACCATGGTTGGACCTACAGTCGTGGGTCAAGGAAAAAGTCTCTGAAATGGAACCACGAGTATGCAGGATGGACCGTAGGTCCATCTATGGTCCGTCGATGGTGGGTCGTGATTCACTGCTGCCAGTTATTTTTAAGGGGATGTTGGGTCTTTTCCTAATTAATTAATTCCTATACTATGTCATTTTACCTATATTTAGAACCCCTATATAAGTCTTTTAACCACCAAATTCACCCCATTTATTTCATTCTTCCAAATTCCCAAAAGAAAACCAATTCCTCTCAAATATTCTCTCTCTAGAAACTTGAAAAAGAAGGATTCACTAGGGTTTCAAGCTAATGTCCCAATTTCTCCATTAAAGGCTAGCATTTGGAGTTAAGGTATGATATTTTTTATCCATGGATTCCTTTCATCCATGGAGTTCCTAAATCTCTCTATTTCAAAAGGTAGAATTCCCCAACTGAGTTAGGGTTTTCATCAATTATCATGGGTTCTCTTTATTATTGATTTAAATGAGTTAATTATGATCTTCTATGCATGAATTGTGATGCTTTTATGATGAATTCCCCTATGAACCCATGTGATCCCTACGTTTTCAAGTTATGAACTATATGTTGTGGGATTTTGATCTTAAAAGAAGATGTTTATGAAATTGATCATGTATTACTAGTTTTACATGAATTTATGATGAAATCCATATCTTACCGATTTTTTCTAAGAGTTTATGATTGAAATTGGGTTTTGACCTCAAGGAGGTAAATTATGGACTTGTGCATTATTTTTATAAAGTCTATGCAAATATTTTAGGGTGCTTTGAGAGTAAAGTACCAATGAAGATGTTGTGTTGTGAAAGGAAATTCTCACTAAAATACATACTAGCTTGATGTGAAAGGTTTTCTCACATAGAAAGGATTCTTAGGTTGAAAGGCTTTCTCACCTAATTGAATCAAATACTAGGAGCTATCTTAATGAAGCTAGCTTGAATTGGTTGTGCAAGGTCACCTTTTCATGAGTAATAAAGTCAAGTAAGAAATGACTATTCCATGGGAATTTATGCTTAGCACCGAATTGATATTGAATATGAGATGGAATCTCAAACGTAGTAAAGTCCGGGTTTCCAAAGTAATCTCATTAGATGGAAGCCTTCACGAAGTAGAGTCCGGGTTTCTAGTTGCAATCTCCTTTTCCCATAAATATGTGCCCACATAGGTTGATTAGCTAGTGGATCCACTTAAGCTAGAAGCTCAAGGTTCCACCTTAGGAAAGTAGAACAACCTCTTTCCGGTGTGGGGTAGACACCATATTCCATGTTATAGCTCACATGGTCTCAATGTCGGTTAAGGGTATTTTCCACAAGTAATAATGAGCTAAGGTTACTCAAGGAGTATCACATATGAGTTCAAAGATGTTAAATAAGAATTTAGCTTGCATTGACCATGATTTATGACTTAGGTTTTATAAATCTTTCATATGATGTTTAATTTGGTCAATTGCATGTCATTAAATGAAATGTCCCTTTAGCATGATTCAATGTTTTATGCATGCCTATCATACTTTGTACATTATTTTGTACTAACGCATACTCTTGCCTACATTATTTCCAAATGTAGGGTCCGACAGAAAGGTTTTCGAGTATCGTGGCTAGTTATCGAGTTTGTGATTTCCATGAGATTTGGTGAGTCCTCATGCTTCGAGGATGGAGTTATTGTTTTAGTTTCTCACTTGTATTTCCTTTTTTCACATGATGTATGGGCTAGGCCCAATTTCATTCTATTGTAATTAGATGGCTATGTTGAGACATGAGTTTAGACTTCCGCTTTTCGTTCTAAAAAATGTTTTTGGACTTGGACTATTGTTTTACTCTTATTTTTCTATTTCATATGTTATGAGAGCTAAGTAGGTTTTATGGGATCCTTCGGGGTTTTATACGCCATGTTACATCTAAGGGGTATCCCTGGGTCGTGACAATTAAGGGCAATTGCACTATATTTTTATGGGGGTGGGTGAATGGACAATGAGTGATAGGGTGAAGTATGAATAACCCAACTCATAATCCTTCATTGGGGTTTTGTTGCCTGTGTTCTTTTTCCCCAAGGAACTATTTAATTTTTATCGAACCGGCATGTTTAGAATAGTACAACTATAGAAGTAGACTAAAATGAAAGAATTATGTCAAAAGATCATAAATATGATACCCCTCAAAGTTTTGGTATGTATTATATATGTGGGAATGATGAGATGAATGTGTTGGATCTTTGTATGACATGATATGAACTGTTATGAAAGCATGACTTAAGCTATAACTTGAACTAGATGCTTTAATTATTTGATAATGAAATAAGGTGTCATGTGTGTGTGAGGTGGTTTTGTATATTCATATAGTGCGTGCCAATCTTGAACTTGCCCCGCTAGGCTTACTTAGATGATTTAGACTGGAAATTGGGAATTATAATAGGCCATTGTTGATAATGAATCCACTTAAGCCTTAGAACAACCAACCAAAAGAAATAAATGCAAACTTTAATCCAAATTTTTAAGCCTAACGAATACCATTTCTTTCAATACACAACTCACCTTCCCTAAAAATCTATTTGGCTCTAGTCACTCCTTGGACATTGTGCACCTCAACTCAGGCTAAAAGCCTAAGTTGAGGGTGGCTACTTCAGAAGTTACCTTAATCTTGTTCCTCCTCCTTCCTATGCCATCATGCACCTTAACTCATTCAAAATACATAAGTTGAGGGTTGCTATGTTGAAGGAAAACTACATAAAAAAGGTATTAAAAAAGTTTTTTGTATAAAAATAAAAAAAGATGAGCAAAAAGGTAGAAAATGGTGTGCCTTAATTAAGAAGAAACAAAAGAATGATAATTCTTGAATAAAAATATGAACAAGAAAAATGAAACAAGCAACGATGTCAAGTTAAAGTCACACCCGCGCTGAAATAATTCATATGAAGAAGAGCAGAAAATAAGACAATGTTAAAATTGGTTATGAAAAGAGGTAAAATAGGCAATGTAAAGTCAAGAAGGGCAGAAAAGTCACTTAAATATCGAAATATACCACCCCTAACCCTAAGCCTATGTTACAAGCTAAGAAAGACCTATATTGATCCTAAGTAACTTGTTTGAAAAGGCAAAGCATAGAAAGTAAGGGCAAGCCTATGGTATTGACCACAAACAATATCTGAATTCTCTTTTAAGTGTGAGTGTATACTGAGTCCCTAACTAAAACATCAAATTATGTGTGAAAAGGGGATTTCTTTGTGGTAAGGGCACAAGTTATATTATCGAAGAGTTAGTATCTTTGTGATTGTTGTCTGTGTTTGTGAATGTCTTTATTGGTATGTCTATGTCATAAACTGATCCACATGAGTTACCTTGTTGAGTTTGAATGAAAGGTTTGCACTGTTTAGAAGATAGTTAAAGAGGGTAATTGATAGAAAATATCATGTGATTGCTTGAGTTTTTGTGTTTTTTCTGCATAAGTGTCATTTCTTGTTTGTTGTGTTGCTCGAGGACAAGCAATGATTATAATTTGAGGGTGTTAATGTACCATGAGTTTACAGTATTTTTGATGCATTAAACTTGGAGTTTTGCACGAGTCTTAGGCATTTTATTATTAGATGTGATGGTACTTTGATCTAATTTTGTAGGAAACTGGTTTTTGCGCAGTTGGTGTTGAAGGTGCTGAAACAGAAGGAAATTGGTCATAGATGATCCCACCTACGAGTCGTCGTTTATTTGACGAGCCGTAGTAGGTGGTCATGGGTTGAAGTACTGAGGAAATATGTTGAAGCGTGGAACAACGAAGCAACTGACGGGCCAAACCTACAAGTCACAGATCATTCCCATCGATGAAACCCATATAAATCTTATCTAACTGCTGAATGAAGGTGGAACCTACGAGCCGTCGTTCTTAAGACAAGTCGTAGGTGACCAATCGTAGATACAACTGCCATAATTGCATTTTCTTAAAACTTCTTTTTCCTACTTGGTTAAGGATTTAGTTTCTATAAATACTAGTTTTAATTTTTGTTTTTGGGTTGTTAGAGTTTTACTTTGGGAATTATTTTGCAAACACTTTCGACAATTAATTCTTGAAGCATTGTTTATTATATTTGTTTTTGATCTTCAATTCAAGATTTCAGCTTTCGTTTATTCAAATAGTTTATGATTTATATTATTAACTCTATTACGAATTATGAAAACCCAAGAATGAATAACTAAATCCACAATTAGGGTTGTGCGAACCATGAGTAATTAACAACATAAAACTAATAATTAAGTAATTCTTGAATGTTGTTTATGCATGTATTGCTAATCTCTTCATTTTGAATGCTTTTTAAGGGTGCACAACGTTAGAACTCACTTCATTCCTACTTCCCCGATCAAAAAATTAATGAATGAGAAAGATATTGAACAACGGCTTAGCATGATAATACGTCATCTAATAACCTGACCCACCTACCGTGATGGATAATCTGGGGTTAAGGGTAAGGGTTAGTAAAGCACTGATGAGTCTGAGATTTCAACTTATTTAGGGCTTTGTTTTGATTAGATAAGTCTCCTCAAATGCCCTACTTATGCTCTAAACTGATGTTAAAGTGTTGATTTGTAGCTATGAAGGCTAAGGAGAAAGACAAGGACATGAATGGACAAAAAGAAAGTAAAAATCTAAAGAAGAGAAGAAAACATGATCCTGGAGATCGCCAAGACCAGTCGGCAGATCGTCGATCGGTTCCGCGACAACAAATTTGATCGCCCAAAATTACAGGACCCTAGATGTTGAAGACCAATGCAACATGGTGATGGAAGAGGGCAATCGGCGGATCACCGATCCACTCGGTGAGACGCCACTTATTCCGCTGTGTGGAATTTCAGGCCAAAACATAGGCAACTATAAATTGAAATTTAAAAGGAATTTTGTGAAGTTTCCAGTTCCTGGATAGTTCTGATACCCAAGTTTTCGAGTATTTTGAGTTTTTCTCTTTGTTTTTGAGTTTCCATTGAAGACTTTGAGGATGTCGAAGTGGGTTTTTGAACTTAAGTAATTTGGACCATTGTAAAGACTTGAGTACCTTTACCGAGATCATGGCTAATGTATTTGGTAATCGTTTCTCTATTTTTATGATGTGCAGCTATAACCCCAATTCTTGGGGTGTGATCATGTAATAATTTGCTTAATTTGCTTATGGGTATTGTTGTTTAATGATTTATTTGCTGTTTTAATGTTGGTTTTATTGACAGCTAAGTAGTAATTTATGAATTGTAGTTGCCAATACAATTCTAGTTTAGTGTTTTGGGCTTGCTCGAGAGAGAGGTTCATAAGCTAATGTTAGCAATTGATGATTGTAGTGTGTGGGTCGTTGTGGGTTCAGCTCGAGAGAGTGAATCTTTGCTCTTTCCCACCTATTTAGCTCGAGAGAGTAGATAAATTAAGGTTTTGGGTTGTTTCGTAGTGTTAAGCTTGTCGATGTTAGAGAGAAATCGCCTGAGTCGTAATAGTTGTTCCAGAGAAAACTATTCCACTTATTGTCCAGCCTACCCATAGTGTTTCAGCAAATTATTGTTAAATCTTAATTACCCATATAGTGTATTTATCTTATAATCGATCACATCCCGAGAATCCTCTTAATCTTGTTGAAACCCCTGTTTTCGCATTTGTTTAAGTTGTTAATTGACAAACCAATCCCCCCAATTTGACATTTGTTGTCACCCCTTTCAATTTATGTACATGTTTTTGATAATTCCTATTCCTATAACCAACTAGATTACATTTGCACTTCATAACTAAATTTAAACATGTATCGCTCCCTTTGGATTCGATTCCAACTCTTTGTTGGGTTTTATACTGAATAACGATCATTTTCACCTACAATCGGATGAGGTGTACTTGAAACGTTAATCAAAATCTCACTGCTGCCGGGGATTGGTGTTGTTTAAAATTCTATTATTGAAGTTGAATTGTAATCTTTTTGTGTTGTAGGTGAATCGACATACTTTGGTTTTTGTTTGTTTTGCTTGTCTTGACCAGAGGAAGAGATGAGTGTGAACGGGAGTAATGGTAGCCAAGTGGGCGACCAAGACGATATTGGAAATATGAATTATGTAAATGACCCAATTTTATTGGGTGGTGTTGGTGCAATACGCCTACCTCCTGCTTAAGGGAACATTATTTTTAACATCACTAGCACAATGCTCCTGTTCCTACAATTGAAAGGATTGTTTTGAGGGCTGGCTCAAGAGGATCACCATGAGCACGCTCGGAACTTCGTGGATGTTAGTGGTCCATTCTCATTCTAGAACATATCACAAGAATCACTCTGTCTCAGGTTGTTTCCATTCTCTTTGATGGGTGAAGCTACCAAATGCTTAGCTGAGTTACCTAGGGAGTCCATAACCTCTTGGGATGAACTTACCAAAGCGTTCCATGTGAGATTCTTTCCCCCATCGAAAATGATGACGCTAAGGGATAACATCAAAGGTTTCAAATTCTTGGAAGATGAACCAATCCACGAGACATGGCTGCGATTTTAAAAGTTGGTACTTCAATGCCCGACTCATGGACTTCCAAATGACGTACTACTATAACACTTCTATAGGAGTCTTAAATTGGTGAACAAAGGAGTTACTGATCAACTTGTTCCCAGAGGTATAATGCAACAACCCTATGAAGTAGCACCTCAACTCCTCGATTGCATGACCAAGATTAGTAGATCATGGTACACCCATGAGGACCAATTGTCTCCTCTCACTTTTAGGATGACGAAATAGCAAATCGAGAAGGATCAAGAGAGAGAACAAAATATGGCCAAAATGATTACCCAACTGTATATCTTGGCAGAAAATGTGATGGTAGTGGTTTGAAGAGTGTTAATGTTGTGGGTGTTGGTGGAGTAAACCCAGATGAAGCACAATTTGAAGGCCGGGTTGGAATAGAGATGATGGATGGAGAGATTGTGATAGGGAATAGTGTGATCGTAACGCTACTTGGAATGAAACAAAAGGTGACAGAGATAGGTATATCCCACCTCATGAGCGTAAAAAGCCCAAGGAACCAATGGATGACTAATAGAATGTTTACACTGAAGGCATGCTTTCATGCGTTCTCAACAAGGTCGAAGGGTCAGACAAAGTGTTAAAAGAGATAAAGGAGGACGTCTCAACTCTAAATTAGACTGTGACTTCTCACTAAATCATTATCAAGCAGTTGGAGACACAAATGGGTCAAATACGAACTCATCTAAATCCAAGGCCAAAAGGAAGGTTGCCTAGTGACACAAAGGCAAACCCCAAAAATGAAGCTTGAATTGGTATTCTCGTCGTGCCACGACATTAAATAAGACGCGTCTTGGGAGTCAAACCAAGTCTTTGATGTTTTAAATTTTTATTTTGAATAACGGATGTTGATGTTGAAGGTTGAAAAGTGAAAAGTGTTGGAAAATGGGCCATTAGGAGAGCCAAAAGTCTAGTTGATGCCTCATCGACAAGGTCGGTGAGCCTAACTTGGAACATTGTTGAAACCACCCAACTTGATAGGGAAATTTGTAAAACTCGGCGAACCAAAAGATTAGTCGGTGTCTCACCGAATAGGTTGGTGAGCCCGATTTTTTTCAATGTTTGAACCCCCAAAGGACTGGGAGTTCTGTAAAACTCGGCGCATCACCGAGTGGTATGGCAGACACGACTTACTTCGCCGACTGGCGCGGGAACTGAAAGGTTTTAAAGGCTAAACGACTTAAAATTTCAAAATCCTTCCACTTTCATACTCTTTCATATTTTTGCATTTTTACCTACGCTTCTCTTGGGATCTTTGTTCGTATATCTTAGGAATTACTTTGCCGCTAAACATTTCAAAAAATTTTGGCATAAAGGATGGTTTTTCGAACTCCAAACTCTATAGGTGGTTGAATTTGAATGAAATCAGTAATTTTGTTTTTGAATATTGATGAGTCCACAAATTGAACTCATTTAAGGCTATATTTTAAAAGAAATTGTGTCCTCAAATGCTTTTTTTATCTCAATATATGATGAAAAACCTTAAGTTTCAAGTATTTAAAGATTGAAGGAAAGCATGGACACTACTTCGCAAAAAGGAACGAAAAAGCTGAAAAGAATGAGAAAATGAAGGCCCGAGGATCGTCGAGTCTACTTGGTGAATCGCCAAAGTGTTTCACTTCGCCTTTTGTTCCAGTGTGCTGAGCCTGAAGGAAAGGATCAAGTTGGAGGAAAAAGAGAGCAGTCGGTGCATCGCCGAGAGGTTTTGCGAAGCAGTACTATGTCGCCTAATGACTCAGAGCACGACGATGTCGAAGGATGCTTCAAGACGGCGATGAACTACACCAAAGGGCAAATCGCCGAGTTGATCGGCTATTTCAACTAATGTCGCAGAGTGTTCCGCCGCAACACAGATTTTTGAAAACTATAAGTACTCATGGAGGATTATAGCTTAGTATCAGTTTTTAGAAAAAGACTTTGAGTATTAGTTTTTGTTGTCTCATTAGACAATATAATTTTAGTACTTTTTATTTTTATTTTCATGTTTGGAGAGGGTTTTGGAAATAGAAGAAAGGAGTTCATCTTCCCCAAGTTGGAAGTGGGTCTTCTCTATTCTTCTTCCTTTGCTTAAATCAAGGTTTAATTTCTTATACCCATTTAATTTCACTGTCATTTTAGGTGTATTTTGTTATTTCATGATGTGTGGCTAAAAACCCTCATTCTTGGGGTGTGATTTAGCAAATAGGTGTTGATATTATTATTGGGTCTTGCTTGCTGATAGGTTAGATATATTTTAATGGTGATTTCACCTAGTGGTTGTGGTTTAATTTAATGGGTTTGTAGTTGCAAATACAAACATATCCATATGTTTTCGGCTTTCCCGAAAGGGAGGTCGCGAAACCAAGACCACTAGACTAATGGCCTAGTGGGTCGACATGAGGTTCAGCCCGAGATGGTGAGCCCTAGTCCCATATCGTAAAACTCAGTTCGAGAGACTGAGTGGGGTAAGGCATAGGCTGGTCTTCATGCGGCAAATGGGTGTCTGAGAGAAACACATTTGAAACAGGGTAAGTTGCCCGAGAAGGATCTTATTTCCATATAAATCTTAGCCTAGTCACTATTATCTTTTTAATTTCCTATCGAAAGAATGTACCAAATTATTTATCTCAACTTCTATTGCGGTCACACCCCAAGAACTCTTCCCCATACTTGATTTTCTTGATATTTTTGTTGGTTTTGCTATACTTGTGACAAAAACCCCAAATTGATATTTGACACTTTTGTGTCCCCCTCTAATTTACAATGTTTTTAATCATTAATGTCTTCATCTACGACTAGTTAGAACTAGATTTTATTTTTCTATTAATTCTCAAAACTGCTCCCTTGGGACACGACCCCAACCCTTGGTTGGGTTACTATATTATTGCACGATTCGTAGACACTTGTAAGGGAAGTGTTTTCATTGATTACGAATTTGGAAACATCAAATATTGTGATCTTTGTCGTATGAATCATTATATGAGTGTTTATTTGCCTAATTTTTGTTGAAATCATATTTAATTGGCCTTTAATCATGATTCGTGTGTCTTTGCTTGTTGAAATTGAGTCAAAATTGTTAGGTTGCGCTAATATTTTGTTGGGTCTAGTGGGGTGAAGTCTAAGTAACCCCGGATTGTGCCAAATGTCGTAGTTTGCCCAATGATAGAGCGGTTGACATCATTCTTAGGGGCAAAAGACGTCAAATGGCAAGTTTTGGCCAAATCGGGGGAAGTCTGATTACCCCGAGGCCTTGGGTAGTATGGGTCTTGATGGAATTTCATAGTGTAAGTTTTTAATTTTGATTTTGTGGGCTGCGGGTTGGATTTTGAAGAATGGGGTAGAAAACTGGCACAAAATGTCATTCGGCGAGATGATTCGAGCTAGCCGATTGGTTCGATGGTTCACCTAAGTCCCCCTAGATAACCCTTCAATTCTCTAAATGTTGAGTTTGTGTTCTATAACTTTTGGTGACACGAATGTGCTCGCCGAGTTCACTCAGCGACTCACCAGAAGTACTTGTTGATCACCCTTCTGCACCCCTCATTCCTTAAAATACACTGTAACTTTTGGCGAGCTACTTTTAGTACGCCGATTGGTGTCGGCAATCCACCAAAAGGCCCTGGACATCACCGACAAGCTTTGACTTTTTTGAAATTTTTGTGTTGTAACTTTTGGCGAGCCCGACTTGGCTCGTTAAACTTATTCGGCGACTCACCGAATGGTTCGGCGAGTCTTTCTGCAACTTATTTTCTGCACTTTTTCTGGAACTTTTTCTAATATTTTTCTTTGTTGTTTGCAGGAATAACTAGACCCAAGGTTTCCTATAGAGACATGCCACCCTGAAAGCGGGCAGGTGGAGTCGTTATAAATGAGGAGGCAATTGATTCCAGAGCCAAGGTCAGGAAACTACCTCCAAAGGGATGTAAGGTCAAGGGCAAAGCCCCCCGGAGTTATGACATCGAAGGAGGGTAGTTTAGACAATGAGGGTGTCTACGAGACATACCTCACCACCTCCGATAGTGAGGGTGAGTCGCATGGTGACTCTCAGGCGTCCATCTCTGAGTCAGAAGATGATCAGCTGTTGTAGGCCAGGAAAGTAGAGCTACATTCCAAATATCTTCACGATCCATCTAGGATCCCAATGCCTCTGATGCCTACCCCTTCAGCTTCAGCGCCAGTACTTCCTCTAGAGCAGATAGTAGTCCCAGCACCACCAGTACATGGTCGTCCTCCCTGATCACTCAACTGATTAAGGGTTGAGGGTTTGAGGACCATTTTGGAAAAAAAGAGATTGTCTATCGACGGTGTGGTGGATAGATATCCGGAGGTCTGGAACACTATGAAGTTCCATAAGTTTGAAATTTTTACCAAACCTCAGGGTCCCTACATTCCTCATTGGGTCAGGGAGTTTTATTCAGCCTATGGTGAGCTCGTCCCTAAGGGGAAGAAGAAGGACAACATGTTCAAGCTGGTTGATTTTGTCATGGTTTAAGGCAAAAAGGTGAAGCGCGACAGTTCTGACATCAATGTTGTTCTAGGGTACACTTATGACTTTGTGCACGATTATATCGATTTAATAAAGAATAAGACATTGGAGGATCTTAAGGGTTGGCTGGCGCTCCTTCTCTCTGATGTCACCCTGAGATGGATTCAGGCAAGAGTGCCAATAGAGAAGAAAAATCTTAATATGGAAGCTAGGTACTGGTTTGGGTATATCATCAGCACAATCATGCCGTCCTAGAATGACTCTATCCTCAGACACCCGAATGAAGCTTTTCTAGGGTCTACCATCAGTCGTCAGGAGCTAAATTTAGGGATGCTGATTGAAGAGGAGATTGCCATGAGGTCCAAGCAGAGACATACTTCACTTCCATTCCTGGTGTTGATCATCGAACTGTGCGGATGGGACCAGGTTCCTAGAGATGAGAAAATGGATGTGCAGGTGACACCTACCTCCTCTACTGATATCCAGTGTATTGAGGCCGAATACCATAAGGATGAGGCTGATATAAGGAGGGAAGCACCGGGGGATACTTCCCCGGAGGTTGATATTGACATGTTACCTGCAGAGGCAGTCATGCATAATTAGGCCAGTGGGTCTTCAGGTACTTCTAGCTCCACTACTTCTAATACTACTGGAACTTCTGATGCTTCCCCTCCCCCTAGATTTGTTGTTGCTTCTGCATCAAGGCCTCCGATCACCCAAGCGATGTTGTTCATTATGGGGCATTTGGCCCAATACACCGATGTGTGTGCCTTCTATGAAGAGGCCACAATTCCTGGGATGATCGAGAGAGAGAGCCATTGTTGCTGCTTTGAAAGCTCTCAGAGCTTCGATAGATTCCCTTACTATTAGAGTAGAAGTTTGTGAGTAGACCCGAGGTGCTACAGAGTAGGTGACAGCCTTGAAGGCCGATCTTGTGGGGCTCCATAAAGATGTGGACGAGCTGAAGTCCACCGAACTCTCTATGGTCTTGATGAATCCACGATTTGGACTCTTTTGGGGTTATTTTTTTTGATAGATTTAGTATCCTCAAATGCATTTTTTCCCTATAATTGATGAAAATCCTTGAGTTTCAGGTATTTGGACTTAGAGACAAAGCAAGGAAACTATGGGGCAGAAATGAACAAAGCAAGATAAAGGAATGAAGAATTAAAGACTTGATCATCGTTGATGTCATTCGGTGAATCGCAAACCCGCCAAGATACCGCCTAAATTTACAGAATGCTAGATCTAAAATGGGGAGGAATTCGGTGAGCAACAACTATACTCGGCGTATAGATGATCCAGCCGGCGAAGGACAACTAGGTCGCCAAAAATACTAAAGAAGATTCAAGCAAGTGGTCATGGGCGAGATGGAAGGATAAAGGGAGAATCAAGGAGTAAGTCGGTGATCCCAACCTGGATCGCCTAAAGTTACGTAGCCAGACCAAGAAAGAGTGAAAAATGTAGGCGAAATGAAGAACAATCGGCGACTTGCCGATCTGTCAGCCACACCCGCCTTACTTCGCCGAGTAGTCATAAGCAGTGACACTTCCACCTTGTTTAAATTAGTATTGGCTAGAGAGAGAAATTCATTCAGGAAAGGAGAAAGGAATTGCTTAGAGATAAAACACTAACAAAGGGTTTAGTGAGTGATTCTTAGCAAGATTTTGAGAGAGAATTTGTAAGAGAGGAGATTATAAATTAATTTTCATCTTTAATTCTCATTTTGTATCCAACTATGGAAGAGATAATTGATTTTGAATCTTTCATATTTGAGATGAGTGGCTAAGATCCTTTACTTGGGGTTTTGATCATGAAGCCAATTGTTGAATTTACTTAGTGGGTGTTTGTTATTTGCAAAGAATGGTGTTAATTTGAAGTGGGTCTAAGTTGTTGTTGTGTTTCAAGGTTGAATTGTGAGGCTTCGTGTGTCAATTTCAGTGTTGTGCACTTGCTCGAGAGAAAGGTGTGGAACCATGGTGACAATCTTAGGGTCCTTAGTAGTGGGTTTCCTTGGTTTCAGCTTGAGAGAGTGAAATAAGTGATCCATCCTTTCTCTTCAGCTCAAAAGAGTGAATTTGATGGGGGTAAAGAGCTGGGCATATTTTGATTGGTGTTGAAGTTCGAGAGAATTCAACATAGAAAGGGTAATTGTTCAAGAGAAAGTTACTTTATATATAGTTCGTCTTACCCACAAAAAATTATCCCATTATGAGAATTGACATTTATCTACTTCGTTGAGATTCAATAATTGGCTGATCAATTCCTCAAGGTTTACTCTACTATTTGATTGTTTGTGTTCAAGTGTAAATTCGGGATCGATATGTAACACCTGAAATTTAGGAATTGAACATTAATTGTGCACGAATTGTTTGATTGAAGAGGTTGTCATAGTACTTTGATTATTGAATTTGAAAAAAGTACTACTGCATGTGGGATCGACCCCAACTCACGTAATTGGGTTATTATAGTGACGAATGATCGTTGACATTTAGTATTGGATGAAATGCCTTGATACATTAATCAAAATGGCCCCGCTGCCGGGGAGTAGCGTGACTTAGAATTCTTTAATTGAAGATTTGACACTCTCAAATTCGTTGGTTGTAGTTGAATTAGTTTTGGCTGCTTTGTGAATGTATTGGTTGGACTACGTAGAAGTGAACATGAGTGAGGAAGAGATGAATGACAGCCAAGAAGGTCATCGAGATGGTATAGACGATATCAATAGTGCCTACAACCCGGCTCAATCGGGTAGAATGGGTGCAATTTGTATCCCACAAACTAATGAGAATGTGATGTTTGAAGTCACTAGCACAACTCTTCATCTTATCCAAATGCGGGGACTATATGGAGGGATAGATCACGAAGACCCGCATGAGCATGTGAGAAACTTTACAGAGGTTTGCAGCCCTTTTTCATTCAAATATGTGTCTCAAGAGTCAATTCGGCTGTGGTTATTTCCACTGTCTGTAACGGGAGAAGTTAATAAGTGGTTAGCCGAGTTACCAAACAATTCCATTACATCAAGGGAGGAGCTGGTTTTAGCATTTAACACAAGATTCTTTCCTCCATCAAGGATGATGAAACTTAGAGATGAAATTCAAAGTTTCAAGCGACGGGAGGGGGAACCCATCCATGAAACGTGGGTGAGATTCAAGACGCTCCTACTTTAATACCCAACTTATGGGCTACCAAACAATTTGTTACTTCAATATTTCTACCAGAGTCATGATTCGGTTAATAAAGTAGTGGCTAATCAATTGGTACGAGGAGGAATAATGTTACAATCATTTGAGGTAGCTTCGTTTCATCTGGATGACATGACTAGAATAAACCAAGCATTGTACACCAAAGAGGATCAAGTCTCTCCATTTCATTTTAGATTAACGCAAGATCAACATGATAGAGAGAGAGAGGGATGAAAACATCAAGAAGATGTTGACCCAAATGGAAGTTCTACAAGAACACATGAAGGGGACATGCAAACTATTTAGAGTTGAGGAGGGTTCTTCTTCCGGTTACTCAAAGCCGGGGGAGATTCAGGGTTGGAACTCCAATAGTTCTTCCACTCACGCTATATACAATGAGGCAAAAATCAAGGTTGCAACTATCATAAGGGAGAAGAACAAAGGAGATACAATCAAGATTGGGCCGATCAAAATGAATATTGGAGAAGGGAAGATGATTATGAAGAGAACCATACTCACTCAAGTGAAAGCCTAAAATCAAAAAAGAGTGCAAGCAGTCCCCGGGTGAATTACTTGTTGTCACACATACTTGGCAAAGTTGAATGTTCGGATAATTTGTTGAAAGGGATGAAAGATGAATTTTCATCATTGAACAGTAAAGTGAACTCTCATGTCGACGCCATCAAGAAACTTGAAGGACAACTGAGTTTATTATCAGCTCAGTTGAAACCAAAGATAATAGTGGAAGATGATGATAGAGGGTTGGCTGTGGTTACTCGTAGCGGAAAGGTGGCAATAAAAAATGTGATAGGAAATGAAGATGCTCAAAACCATGAAGAAGGTAAAGGCATGGAGGAACAAGAGTTACTTATTCATCAAAACCTTGCCAAAGAACCACAGAAGGAAGTGGAACAGCACGTTCAACTTCCAAAAGTCATGCAACCTTTACCCAAAATACCTCCACAATTTCCCCAACGTTTAAAGAAGAAAAATGAAGATGAGAAGTTCAATAAATTTATTTCAGTGTTCAAGACACTACCAATCAACATCTCTCTTGTGAAAGCATTGTTGGAAAGGCCGAGATATGCCAAGTTCATGAAAGAGTTGGTCACGAAGAAGAGGAGTTTGGATTTTGAGACAATTGAAGTTTCCCATAATTGCAGTGAAATTATGACTAAGGAGCTGATAAAAAAGAGAGAAGATCCCGGGGCATTCACCATTTTGTTCACCATAGGCATGCTCCAATTCGCTAAGCTATATGCGACCTACGAGAGAACATTAACTTAATGCCCTATGTGATATACAAACAGCTTGAGTTGGGGGAACCGAAAGCAACCACAATGAGACTATTGATGGTAGACCGTTCAATCAAACATCTTGTGGGGATACTTTATGACATCTTGGTTAAGGTTAATAGGTTCATTTTTTGAGCTGATTTTGTTATTTTAGATTGTGAAATAGATGCTGAAATTCCTATTATTTTTGGAAGGCCATTCTTAGCTAACGGGACAGTATTGGTGGATGTATAAAGTGGAGAATTGAGGTTTCGAGTGAACGAAGATGAAGTAACTTTCAATATTTTCAAATCCATGAATGACCCAAGTGATATTCATGTGGTATCTACTGTTGATATTATCAATGAAGTGGTGGCTAGTGTAAGCCATTTGATGTGCATGAATGAACCCCTTGAGGCCGTACTTACTAATTATGATGAATCTGAAATTCAGGGCTATGAGGAGGTAGTAGCTGCTTTGACAGGTTTAGGAGGGTATTCAAATAATCCAATAAAGTTGGATATTGACCTAAAAAATAGAGAATCCTCCCACAAAGACATCCACAGAAGAACCACCTAATCTGGAATTTAAAGCACTTCCCTCTCATCACCGATATGCTTTCTTGGAGGAAAATAACACTTTATCGGTGATCATTACAACTGACTTTCTTGAATGGCAGGTGCAACTGATCTTTGAAGTGTTGCAAAAACATATAAAAGTTATAGGATGGACCGTTGTTGATATAGTGGGCATCCCTCCCGGTATTTGTACTCATAAAATCCATCTTGATAATGAGTGTAAGCCTAGCGTGGAGCATCAGTGGAGATTGTACCCACCAATGCAGGAAGTGGTAAAAAAAGATATCATCAACTAGTTAGACGCAAGTGTGATCTACCTTATTGCAGATAGCAAATGGGTAAGTCCGGTGCAATGTGTACCAAAAAAGGGAGGTATCACCATAGTCCCAAATGAAAAGGGGGAGCTTGTGCCGACTAGACCGGTGACCAGGTGGAGAGTATGCATGGATTATCGAAAGTTAAATTCATGGACTGAAAAAGATCACTTTCATATGTCGTTCATGGATCAAATTCTGGACAGGCTATCAGAGAGGGGTTGGTACTGCTTTTTGGATGGGTATTCCGGTTACAACCAAATCTCCCTCGTACCAGAAGACCAAGAGAAAACCACCTCCACATGCCCCTATGGGAATTTTACCTTTAAAAGGATGCCCTTCGGGTTATGCAATGCTCCGGCAACCTTCCAACGTTGCATGCAATCGATTTTTGCTGACATGGTAAAAGATTCAATGGAGGTATTTATGGACGACTTCTCATTGTGGGTGATACCTTTGAGCCATGCTTAGGACAGGTTCTCCAAAGATGTGTGGAGACGAACTTGGTCCTCAACTGGGAAAAGTGTAACTTCATGGTTAAAGAAGGAATAGTACTTGGTCACAAGGTGTCGCAAAAGGGGTTGGAGATTGATAGAGCAAAGGTTGAAGTTATTGAGAAATTGCCACCACCAATTTTGGTAAAGGGGGTTCGTAGTTTCTTAGGACATGCCAGTTTCTACCGGAGATTCATCAAAGACTTTTCAAAGATTGCATATCCTTTATGCAAACTCTTAGAGAAAGAAGTGAAATTCCATTTTGATGATGCTTGTATGATGTCTTTCTGGTGTTTGAAGGAAAAATTAGTATCGACCGTAGTCATTATCAGTCCTGATTAGTTAGAATCTTTTGAAGTAATGTGTGATGCAAGTGGAACGGCATTAGGTGTTGTGTTGGGGCAGAAACGCAATAAATTTTTTCACCCAATTTATTATGCAAGCAAGACTCTAAACAGTGCGCAACATAATTATACCATGACTGAATAAGAGTTGCTTGTGGTAGTCTATACATTTGAGAAATTTTGGGCGTACTTGCTAGGCCCTAAAGTAATTGTTCACACTGATCATGCTTCACTCCGTTACCTAATGGCAAAGAAGGATGCAAAACCAAGGTTGATAAGGTGGGTGCTCCTATTGTAAGAATTTGACTTTGAGGTCAAAAATAGAAGAGGTTGCAAATATCAGGTGGCTGACCACTTATCCAGGTTAGAGGGCAAGAAGAATAATGTGCATGGGGTTGACATAGACGATTCCTTCCCCGATGAACAAGTGTCTGCAATAACTCTCAAACAAACTCCTTGGTATGCAGATTTTGCCAATTACATAGTGTGCGGATTAATGCCGAATGAGCTGAACTTCTACCAACAAAAAGAGGTTAATGTTTAATGTTAAAAAGTACTTTTGGGTTGAACCATACTTGTTTCGAGAGTGTGCGGATCATATCATCAGACGGTGTGTTCCCGAAGAAGAAGCGGTGGAAATTCTCCATGCTTGTCATGCTTCACCGGTTGGGGCCCATCATAGCGGTGTGTGTACAGCCACTAAAGTCCTCCAAAGTGGATACTACTAGCCATCCCTCTACAAAGACGCACATTAATTTGTGAAGAAATGCACCTAATGTCAAAAGCAAGGTGAAATATCTAAAAGACACAAGTTACCCGTTACTCTTATTTTAGAAGTCGAACTATTTAATGTTTGGGGAATCAATTTCATGGGCCCATTTGTAAGTTCCTTTGGTTATAAGTATATCTTGGTAGGTGTAGATTATGTTTCCAAATGGGTAGAAGTTGTTTCACTCCCAAAAAGTGAAGGGAGAATTATGGTCCAATTTTTTAAACACTACATCTTTGCTAGATTCGGTACTCCTCGAGCTATTATCAGTGAAGGTGGTTCCCATTTTTGCAATAAATGGTTCTAAGCTGGATTGAGTAAATATGGGGTGAAACACAAAGTAGCAACTCCTTATCATCCCAAAACAAGCGGTCAAGTTGAAGTATCAAACCAAGAAATCAAGAGCATCCTGGCAAAGACAGTGAATGCTAATAGGACTGATTGGTCTCGAAATCTTGATGACGCTCTATTGGCATATTACACCACTTACAAAACTCCAATCGGTATGTCTCCGTATCAGTTAGTTTTTGGGAAGTCTTGTCATCTACCAATCAAGTTAGAATACAAAGCAATGTGGGCATTGAAAGGTCTGAATTTGGACTGGACAAAAAACCTTAAAAGAGAGAGAAGAGTAGTTAAACGAATTGGATGAATTCATGTTTAAAGCTTACGAAAGTTTATCTTTCTACAAGGAAAAGATCAAGAAGTGGCATGATGCAAAAATACTTAAAATCGGGTTTAAGGTTGGAGATTGGGTGTTACTATACAACTCCCGACTTAGACTCTCTCCTGGAAAGCTCAAGTCCAAATGGTCAGGACCATTTAGAGTGACAAAAGTATTCACAAATGGTGCCATAGAAGTTGAGGGTCACGAGGGACCTGCATTTAAGGTGAATGGGCAAGGCTTAAAACTATACTTTGGAGAATGCCAGGAGATTTGTTTTATTGAGGTTGTGTACCTGGAAGATGCTTGAGAAAAATTTTACGTCGTGCCACGACGTTAAAGAAGTCGCTTCTTAGGAGGCCGATCATGAGCGAGACAAAAGTCTTCTTGGCGAGTCACCAAGCCATTTCGGTGATCATGATTTGGTTCGCCTTATGGATCTAAAAAAAATGAGATTGAGACTCTGGAACATTTGGCAGGACACCTTCACCAATCGGCGTATCACCGATGTGTTTAGGCAACCCGATTTTCCTCGCCCTTTCTAATCAATGTGGACAACATTCCTCATGGATCGATCGGCGATGCTCTAAGTTCATTACGCGGATCGTAGATCTGTTCGACGATCCCCTACATCTGCGCAGACCTTCCTTCTCTGGGAGTTTAGTCTACTGGAACTAAGGGTGATCGAAAGAACATTAGGCACATCGCCAAAGTATTCGGCGACCATTTCACTCTATCACCAACTGGGCATTTAGTGAAGATTCTTTGTTACCCTGCTCTACTTGTTTACACACTATATTATTTTTATTTCTTGGTAGTTTTTATTTCTTATTCCTATTTTTTTTTATTTGCGGTAAATACCTGCTCTCTACCCACATTGTGGACAATGCTGACTGATTTTGGTGGGGGTGTGGAGATTACTCAGTCTCCTCTGTGAACCTCCTCCTCATTTTGACACCCCTTATTTGTGTGGAATGTGATTGTTTTTGTGCAAATTTGAGTATCGGTTTGATCAATACTGATGACTTGAATAGTGCTCATAATCGAACAAAAATGAATGTGCGACTACGACGAGGCCAATGGAAGTTTCATAGACAATATGTGAACTCTTTGCATCTCATTGTGACTAGCGAAGTATCGAATGAAATATCTTGTAATGAACATTTCACACTAGCAAAAATGTGGAGTTTTGTTTGATATTGGTGTCAATGCCTTGTGTGGTGACACCGAGAATTCGCCCCGTTGGTCCGTTTGACTAAGTGATGCAATTTCTTGATATATACATTAAGCTACTTTAAAGAGTGTAAACCAATTTGAAATTATACCTCTTTTGTGGCTTACCTTGTGAGTGTGTGAACCTCTTTTGAGCACCCTTTGAGCCTTACCCTTTTCTTGGAGTAAACTTGATAACATTATGTCCTTTTATCGATCCATTACCCATAATCCTCATGATTTGTGGTTTCTGTGAATAGCCAACTTAGGCCAAAAGCCTAAGTTGGGAGTGTGGTGAAAAGAAAAGGCAAGGCAAGAAAATGCAAAGAAGTCCCTTTTTCCCATGTTTTGAGAAAAATGGAACCCCTCTATATATATATATATGTATTAAAAAAGAAGACGAAAAGATTGAAAAAGAAAAAGAAAGAAAAAGTTGTGAAATAAGGTGGTGGAAATACAAAGAAAATGGGGTTTCCAATGAACCATGGAACAGGAATAAGAGGTGACTTTTGAACTTGAGTGAAATTGATAAAGAGAAGGAAAAAAGGTGTTGTACACATCACATTTCATGAGGATTTCAGCCTATAAGCCTAAAAGACCATACCTTTACACTTAGCCCTATTACAAGCCTTGAAAAGACTTTTTTGATCTTGAATCAGCTGAAGCAACAGTCGATTGGAAAATAAGGGCAAACTTATGGGTGAAATCATGCATTGCACTTATTTTTGTGAGTGTGAGTGTTGATCTTGATTCTGGAACTTTAAATTGTTGAACCATTGTGTATGAATATGGAATCATTCTTTGTATAAGGGCATTTGATTTCTTTTATTGAACTTGAACTTGCATTTGAAGCAAGTATTGTGAGCTTGAGATTCTATCGTAATGGTGAGTCACAACTTGAATCTTTGAGTGCACAACTGATCGTTGTACGAGAAAGTTGAGTCTTTTTCTGTGCATTCATGATTGAGCCTTCTCTAGCACTGATTGAGACATCGTTGTTGAACTGTCGAGTTTGAGTTTTACTTGAGGATAAGCAAAAGTTTAAGTTGGGGGTGTTGATGAGTCCACGATTTGGACTCTTTTAGGGCTTTATTTTGATAGATTTAGTGTCCTCAACTGCATATTTTGCCTCAATAACTGATAAAAATCCTTGATTTTTAGGTATTAGGAGTTAGAGACAAACCAAGGACACTATTAGGCAGAAATGAACAAAGCAAGCTAAAGGAATGAAGAAATAAAGACCTGGTGATCGATGATGTCATTCGGCAAATCGCCAACTCGCCAAGATACCGCCTAAAGTTATAGAATGTTGGAGCTAAAATTAGGGTGAATTAAGCGAGCAACACTATACTCGGCGTATCGCCGATCTAGTCGACGAAGGACAACCAGGTCGCCAAAAGTAATAAAGAAGATTCAAGCAAGTGTTGATGGGCGAGATGGAAGGATAAAGGGTGAATCACGGAGTCAGTCGGTGATCCCGACTTGGATCACCTAAAGTTACAGCAGCCAGACCAAGAAAAAGTGAAAAATGAAGGCGAGGTAAAGAACAATCGGTGATTCGCCGATCACTCAGTGACACCCGACTTACTTCGCTGAGTAGTCATAAGTAGTGACACTTCATGCTTGTTTAAATTAATTTTAACAAGAGAGAGAAATTCATTCAGGAAAGGAGGAAGGAATTGCTTAGAGGAAAAACACTACCAAAGGGTTTAGTGAGTGATTCTTAGTAAAATTTTAAGAGAGATTTTATAAGAGAGGAGATTATCAATTGATTTTCATCTTTAATTCTCATTTTGTATCCAACTATGTAAGTGATAATTGATTTTGAATCTTTCATTTTTGAGATGACTGGCTAAAACCCTTTATTTGGGGTTTTGAGCATGAAGCCAATTGTTGAATTTACTTAGTGGGTGTTTGTTATTTGCATAGAATGGTGTTAATTTAAAAGTAGTCTAAGTTGTTGCTATGTTTGAAGGTTTAATTGTGCGACTTCATGTGTCAATTTCAGTGTTGTGCACTTGCTCGAAAGAGAGGTGTGGAACCAAGGTGACAATCTTAACGTCCTTAGTAGTAGGTTTCCTTGGTTTCAGTTTGAGAGAGTGAAACAACTGATCCATCCTCTGTCTTCAGCTCGAGAGAGTGAATTTGATGGGGTAAAAAGCTGAAACGACCCCAAAAATGCCCGAAAATGTGCTTCGGAAACACCTATAATTGTAATTTCCATATATCTCAAAATCCGTTTCGTTTTTCGAAAATCCGACTTCATATTCTTATTCAGGGGGCCAAATTGAGTGGGAAATGAGTCTAAC